>JAGDQP010072698.1:0-10477 GCA_022664845.1 Lepisma saccharinum | reverse complement strand
GTAATATTTCAAGAAAAACAGAAGTAGATAAAACTCAGAAGTACAACTTTAAACGACAAAGTACGGTTCCCTGCTTTCAGCAGTTTGTAAGGTGGATACTGGATCGGAAAAACTAAATAAGAATGGCGACGTTCTTACATTAAAATACATCTCTATGTGTATATTTCCCTCAAAAAGAGTTTTTAGTTATTGATTTTAAAAACACTGTCTCTTTTATACAAATTTTCTCAAAATGGAATCTCAAAGAATTTTACCGATCCCAGGCAGTCAAATAGTTGGATTCCTAAATTGCAGAAAGATGTAAACATGTTCGTAATACGTAATTTTCTGTTGATGATACAATGAACTGAAGGAGATTCTAGACACATATAAGATAGGAAAGCACCCTTGTACGAGGCATTTCTTGCGAAGTTAGTCGTTCGCCTGGTTTTCGACTAAAAGCCTAATGAAAGCGACGAAAATTTATATATGATCAATTTTTAAATTCAGTTCACTGCTTTTCTGCTTCGTCCGGTTATCGCGCAGGGTGGGGGTGTTTATATTTATTATTAATAATTGCTTTCCTGCATTTTTCTTCAATCAGTAACCATAGAAACGTGGAGGTTTGGTGCGGTCATGTATATTAACAACATATATTTTCATATTTATTATTAATAATTGCTTTCTTGCACATTCGTAGATTCTCTTAAATTACTGACCATGGAGGTTAGGTAAAATTAGGTGTGGTCATGTATCTTTACACTTTTTGTTCTCATATACGTCACAGTTGTTTTCGTCGGAACAAATCTTACCACACTTTCTGCAATTTGTTGTTAATTTTTTTTAATCCGCGATTTTCACACAATTTCACAAAATTTTCCAAATTATCACCGTATGTTGTTTCACAAACTGTAATACTGTTAACTCACACCCAGGGCAACGTCCTTGTACTCCTGTAGCCATGTTCACAATATAAATGCTCGTAACTTTCCCACAACATAACCATGCGGTAACGTTGCGCCAAGTAGTTCGCTTTGCTTCCCGAATAGTTCCATGCTTATCACCGCTTATACAATGAAATAAACACAACTTCCGGTCTCCTTATATATTATCAACCACACAAAAGAGGAAAATATCCATTTCCGGAAAATTTTACTAGAAACGGACGACCAACTTTGGAAGTTAACCCTTGTATGCTATGTTCATTACACGGTCCATTATCAACTTAAAAGTGCAAAAATAATATATAACTCTATCCAAGGCATACAAAGATAGTTGTTCAGTGCATCTTATAAATTACAGCCAAGATAAAACGAAAGTCAAACCAACCAATTGGAAGGGGTAAAACGAATCAATTTTTAAGGGACCAATTCCTAGGAAATACTGTAGTTGAGATCCTCATTAACATTTGACCCCGAGGAAAGGAAATCATGAAATCAATACACAGTTTATAGAGTTGGTTAACTAAAAACTAATCCCTCACCTTGGTTACTGGATATACAAAATATTACAAAAACCAAACAGAAGAATTAATGATAAAATACTTTCTCTCAAGATGGTGAACATTTTCCGGAACGATTCCAGGAATTGTTTAATGTGTAACGAAAGAAACATAGAAAATATATCGTAGTTCTTAAAGCAGAGAAGGAAAGTTTTACAGTTCTGACGGACATCTAGATATTTAGTCGAATGAGTGCAGAAGATAAAACAGTTATTATATTTGGACTGTCGTTTGATCTTTATAAATCATGGCAGATATATTTAGTATCAGCTATTAAACTAGTTTTACAGAATTACCGTATCCATTTTACAAGAAAATCTGTTTAGTAGAAACATCGAACAATATCTGAAAAGAAGCCGATTAATTTATATCTGCATTTACTCAGGTAGTAATTTAAAGGCCGGAGAAAAATCGGAAATTTTAGGGGAGAAAACGAGAAGAATTGTTTTCTTCGCGAAACAAAAAGAAGAAGAAATCGTTTTTCTTTTCTTTTTCGCCACGAGTGTTCACTATTAGCAGATCGTTTTCACCAACTTCAGTTAATAATTTAGCGAATCTAACGTATTTCCCGGAAATTATATATTCTTAACGATTGACAGATTGGTGACAAATATTTGTCATACTCAGCCATTATGTTTTTTCGCCTCTCTGCATTGGATTCTGGCTATATGAGTATATAGGTAAGTATATAACAAAAATCCGGTTGACATTTCATTGCAAATTAATATAAAAGTGGTACTAATTTATCTTACAATAGGAAAGCGATCGGAATATATTTTCTTGTATACTGGGGCAAAGAATAGAATGTCACAATACTGCAAATAAAACGTAGTGGGATACACAAAATATATTCCTTGATCATAACACTCCTCATTAAATATTTCGAAAAATTATCAATTATATATTGAACAATGGAGCAATATTTGTCTTTAGATGTACTCATAGTGATGCATTTTAATTTTGAATAGCATGTATAATATTCACAGCAGCATAAAATAAGTTACGTAACCGCAACACGTCCCCATTGACAATGTGCCGCCGATGCTCTAGGCCCGCCGTCGGGTACAGAGCGATAACCGCCAGTGTGGATTTGTACTTACTGGCTGCTGGTTGTTGTGAGCTCGTCGTTTGCCGGTAGAGGGGCTATTATGCGATGCACTCGAGCGGTTCAACGGCGGGATCCCACCCGTGCGGGAAAATGGCATGCGGGCCGCCAACTCCTTCCCGCCGTTACGCAGATTGTCATTTGTTATTGTCGGGGGAACAGCGGATATCGGCAGTGTATACCGCGCTGTTACTACGACATTCATTTGTTAAAAAGACGGTTGAAAATAAGCAATACGAACGACAAATAAAATATGTCTACGGGCAATTTGTATATTATTAGAAAAAAAATAAAAAAGCGTTGGCAAATAAGCTTTCCAATTGTCTTCGTGAGACAAAAGGCACGAAAAACCATCAAAAGGTTGAAAGACCAACATAGCCGAGTGGTTAAGGCACCAGACTTATAAATCTCGTCGCTGACAATCGGTGGCACGAATCCCATCGCAGACTCTGAAGAACTTAACTCACTACGAAATAAATAACAGCGAAGACAATGCAAAAAGGTAAATTTAATATCGATTACCACTGCGTCCAATACCTTTCACGTGTCAAAGCAAATCTGACGAAAAGAAGAATACCAGCAGAAAGACGGGCAGACGAGAGCGGTATATCGGGGAAGTGGAGGCTCAGTGGCGGGACGAGAGCGGCCTGGACGGGATTTTGTCGGAGACGGAGTGGCAAATCGCTGGCGGAACGCGGGCTGCATTAGTGTAAAATCGTGTGCTGCTCGGCTACGGGAGTCGCTAGAAGCCCACCATAGGACCGCCGTCGCATTGTCAATAGGGGTGTTTCGGTAACACCCAGTTCTTCCATTTAAAGTATATATTTCCTTCATAGAAGACAGCTTCAAAATATTCAAAAAGGATTGTTTTTAAGTATGTAAGTTACATTCTTGGGTTATATAATAACAACTTAAAAAATAAATTATTAATAACTTTCATATACTATCCGTGCTTCGCCCTGTAACTGTTCAGATTTCGAAGTGGTTTATCATTTTTATAAGAAAGTACTCACTGCACACGCCTATTCTTAGGTGCTCTCCTAAAATTGCAAAAGTTTACGATTAGCGTTCTTATTAAGATCGTGCAAGAAACATGAGTTTTGAATTACATTAGATTGTTCCATCGAAATGCAATGCAATATATATTTGCTGCAAGCTGAAATCGATTGAATACACATTTAAGAAATACAATTTTGATTGTGTGCGTCGCAATACAAATTTTATAATTCGAAATGTTTAGTTGTATTAAAAACTAACATTTTAGCTATTTATTAATGATCAAATAATGTTAGCTACCGCAGAATGTCAAAAAAAGTTTATTTCCAAAGTAGAACGGAAAATTGGAAAATAACCGGTTTTTTTCGGCCTTCAATTTTATCGGTTATTTAAACACTAGGCTGGGCTTTGGGCTCTTGGATATTTTGTATAAGAACAAGAAATTTTGGAAAAGTAACTACTTCGTTTAATTAGGTATTCCAAATGATTTTTTTGAAAAAATTAAGGAGTCAGTCTTTGATGTGAGGTATACTTCCTTTTGTCATTTCTCTATATAACGCAAATCATGTAAGGAAAAAACAAAGAGAACCTTTAACTCAAACATCCCGTGAAAACCCGCACACGATATACCAAGTGGTTATCGAGATACGATCTATGTAAAACTATAAACACGCTCTACTTTTAAAAAATGTTACGTAATTTTTCTCGAGTAGTAGTATGCACCGGCGCCTTCAGTGGGGGGTACGATGGTACGCCCCACTTCCAACCTCCTTGTTTCACGGGCGTCGAAGTGACATAAGGGTAGAACGGAGCCGAATTTTATTTACTGAACGCTACTGAATTTTATTTTATTTACTTTGGAGGTAAACTTCCATGTTGCATAGTTCCGACTATGACGTCACTCGCATCCTGCATGATATGCATTGCTGTGTATGAATACCCTCCCTCGATCAGCTAAATCCCTGAACTAATTTATATAAACCATATTTCTAGTTCTTTCCAATAATATTGTTCATTTTTATATGAAGAAATTCATCTTATGTGCCCAATGAGGAAAATTGGGCAGGCCTCCGGTGGCCATCATGGTTGGTGGGCCATCAGCGGCCCGACGACTTTACCTCATGGGGTATAAATGTTTTACATATTGCAAGAACTTTTAAAGTTTTAGATTGGCGTACCACTAGACTGAAGTTCATACTTTGGCTGTATTAGCAAGCAATATCTTGGAGTTTTCAACGCTAATATCAAAAAATTGCATGATGATAAATGATTATACCAATGAGACTTATACCGAGGACATTTAGTACTGTGCTTCTCTTGTAATCAGCAGTAGATCCAAGGATAGATCAGCACCGACCATCCTAAATGAGATTTTCCTATCTATTGCTCGGTTACACAAGGTAAATAGTACCTTGAATAATACAATGAAGCCAAACTACAAGTTGAAAAAATTATGAAAAAATGTTAATTTATTTCGGTTAAATATCCAAGTTCTGCTACCAATTAAAAGTAATATTATGCATTTATTACGTACATTACTCCCATAAAAAATGAACATTTATAATGGCTGCGAATTCCAGCCCAGCGAATAAAAAAAAAAAAAAAAAAAAAAAAAAAAAAAATGCATAGTTACGATACTAAATGGAAATATGTACCAGGTTCATTCCATACGATATCAACACAGGTTTTAATAATAAATAATATTCTTAATGTGAAGCTATTGTCCTCGTGTGTCATACCAGGCAAATATCTGGTTGGTACATTGAACTTAAGCTCTTGCCGACTTCTTACTGCATCATTACCACTCCCTATCGCTATATGAGCCATAGATGCCTAACGCTAAAGGCCATAAATAATTCAGATTCTTAATACAGAGTCAACCTTGGTAGCCATTCAGTCTGAAGCGTCAGGCTAGCAACTCCAGACATCCGCATTCAAATCCTGACTGGGACACGGATGTTTGTGGATTTGGAAACTTAACAGATTTCTGTTTTTTTATATGAAAGTACACGTTGAGAATATTAAAAATTATGTTTTGTTCACATTTTTGCACTGGTTTTTGTTCTATGAAAGTTCAAAAACTCAAATGTTCCGTCCATTTAGTTTACAAAATTACCTATTACTCAGCAATAGTTGGTGCTAGAGCGCTCGGAGAGGGCTCACTTCAAAACTCATGTAATAAGCTTTCACTTGGTATGATACTTGAAAAGATTATACAAAATGTTGTGTTCAGAAAATTATCAAATTTGATTTCCTCAAATTCGGAGATCTCGAAAATTTTCGAAAATTCTCAAAATTCTTATATGTTGGTCATACCTCTTTGTATCTACCGTGGAAATTGTCATTTGACACGATAATGCGATCGTGAGATATACAATATTTTCGTTATATGCCTAGGGAAGAAAAGGCATTAGCGGTACACATTAAGAACTTTTTAAAGAAGTGGTAAAGTTTTGAGCTTTGAGTCATTTTAGTGATTAATGACTCGGCCCGTCTCGAGCTGTTAAGTTTCCAAAATCCACAAACATCCGTGTCCCAGTCAGGATTCGAATGCGGATGTCTGGAGTTGCTAGCCTGACGCTTCAGACTGAATGGCTACCAAGGTTGACTCTGTATTAAGAATCTGAATTATTTATGGCCTTTAGCGTTAGGCATCTATGGCTCATATAGCGATAGGGAGTGGTAATGATGCAGTAAGAAGTCGGCAAGAGCTTACGTTCAATGTACCAACCAGATATTTGCCTGGTATGACACACGAGGACAATAGTTTCACATTAAGAATATTATTTATTATTGGAACCGGGTACCTCGATCTTGGAACAGGGATCAGGATTGATATCCTGGAATTTGAAACTGAGGATTTGGATCTCATACTTGGAACCGAGTGCCCGGATCTAAACCCTGAAACAGGGTACCAGGTTTCGTGATACCGTACCCGGTTCCAAGAACCAGATCCGAGTCCTCAGTTTGTATTGCGAAGATACGAATCAGAGTCCCGGTTCCAATATTAAGTATCCGAACAGGATCCTTGTGTTCATAGATATTATATACCAGCTTATGCGTTCTTCTTTCACACCAGCGAAATATCGGATTGGTACCTTGAACTTAAGCTCTGACCAATTTTTTACTGCATCTTTCCCCTACCATATCTCAGCCTGAGCTATAGATATCTAACACTAGAGGCCATAAATTATACAAATTCTTAATGTGGCCCGTTAGTGTCTTTTCCTCCCCACGCATATAACGTAAATTTCTTACGATCCCGTTATCGTCCCGAACTAATATTTCTATGGTACCTGCAAGGCCAACATATAGGAATATTTGGAAAATTCTCGTGAAGTCCGATTTTGAGAAAATCAAATTTCATAATTTTCGGAATAGAAAATTTTGTGCAACGCTTTTAACTATCATATCAAATGAAAGCTTTAAAATGAGACCTCTCTGAGCTAACACCAACCATTGCTGAGTAATTCAGTTTTTTACATTCGTAGACCAAAAACCAGTGCGTCGAAATAAAATTAAAATATTTTTAATATCCTCAACGGATACTACCAACAAACCAAAAAACACAGATGGTGAGGTAGATAACGTATGTTGAACTGATATGGACTGACCCACTATAAGTTATCCCTAATTTTAACCAAGTCTTTTCCCAGGATGACTCTTCCACCAAATTAAAAAGGTAGTAGTGCTACCATCCATTGAGAATCAAAACACTACACAAGGTCAAGATGTTAAATGTATAATCAACTCAAATAATCACATTGTAGCGTAACATTTTCTACACTACTATTTATATAATCAACTCTCGTAAGTAAAATACGATATATTTTGACAAACAAAGAAATTAAATCCCGGAGTATGCGAGTGGCGCCGTTGCAGGGTGCCAAGCATAATCGCGTTCCTACTCAACGAGGTTTGTATGCATACCGAAAATCGCATCCGCAAAACCATTGATAAAACTTGATCATCCACAGTGTTGTGGAGTCGGCAACTACGGAGATTTCTGTGCATACTTACCACTATTCTGCCCGTGAATGCCTCATTTTACTTAACTGGTGGTCCTGGAAGTTGACAAATGCAAGCTGTGTGATCTGTGGTGTTACAGAGGAAACAGTAACTGAGAAAGTCAGTGAGAAATCATCGTAAGCATGGCACAAAGACTCCATCTGAGTGAGTTGGAACGTCCTCGAATTGTCGGTAAATTGGAAGAAGGGTGAACATAGACAAGTGTTGGAAATGAACGGGGTATTGGCCACATTAAAGTGTCTGTCAAAAAGAATCGTCTTCGTGAAAAGGAATCAGCGTTGTACTACTGGGAAACTTACGAGCGAAAAAACGCCAGTATCGGGACATGGGTATCGCAACAAACTGTCGGAAGACGTTTGAATGAGGTAGGGCTTTATGCACGTAAAACGGTTAAATATATCCGTATAATACTTTTTCAAAAATAGGCTGGTCCGCGATGGTGTCAGGAGCACATCATCTGGTCGAATGAGGACTGAGGTACAGTTGGTTTCTGAAGAAAGCCGAAATAGTCTCGCGTCTGATTTTGGATGTCTGTACATCTAGTGTCAACTAGGAACTCGATATCGCCAGGAAGTAATTGTGGAAAGGAACAAAACTCTAGGCGGAATCATTGTCTGTGCCGGTATAATGATCAACGTGAGTAGCGAGTTTCAGCTATTGGAAAGATGATCTGTGACAAGCGAACTATATGGTAGAGATGTCATTCACTGTCATATTGGCAAGATTCGTGGAGCTGTATGTCCAGATTTTTATTTTATGGATGACAATGCTCGTCCACATCGCAAACGAGATGCTGCTGTTCTCCATTCAGGAAGCGTATACTCATCGACTAGAGACCAGCGCACTCCCCAGATCTCAAACCAATAGAATATGCATAAGATGCTCAAGAAAGAGGTATTGCCGAGAGGAGACCGACACTACAAACTCTTCCTGAACTTCGGCGGTCCCTCCAGGAGAGATAGAACGACCTGCCTTAAGAACTAGTTGACAATATTGTTTCCAGTATGTCACGCCGAAGTGAGGCGTCCATTTCTGTTAGTGGCATCAATATACCATACTGATTTGTGTATAATTTAACAATATACCTTACATTTCTGTATTTTGGACGTAATTTTTATATTGGACGTGCCAGCATATCCGCACTATCTGTTACGCTATGTCAGAACTGGATCCTCAGTGATTACGTGATATATAGCGTTTCATAATGTATTTCTGAACCCCTACAGTTTCAATTAAAACTGGCATGTACGCGTCAGACATCAACGTGAAGTTCGTGCTTAAGTTCTAGATTTGTATTTACCTACACTATACATCAAAACACGTGCATACTTAGTGTCTCAATTCGTTGGTTCAAACAGGATCCGGAAACGATTACTTAACATTACGAAACTGGCACAGGAACATGTAGGTTTCCAGAGAAGTGTTCTACATTGCTATGATTTCAGGTTTTCATCAACTGTGTCTTTTAAGGGAAAGTCATTTGAAATGCTGCTCTCTCAGAAGTTTTAGTCCTAATTCAGCTTTCCAAAACCTTGGAGCCTTGATGACACAATACTTGCATTACTTGATTTTATATGCGGTCTCTGCGGATCGAGAAAATTTTCTTCTATGGGTGAAATTAGGTTGCTCACGGTAAACAGCAAAATCTTAGACGAAGGGAACGCTTTCAATGGAGCGAAATGTAGATTTCTCTTTGCGAATGCCGTCAAAACCCTCTTTAGTTGAGCAAAAAGAGGTCGGATTATGATTTTCGGATTTAGACGTTGGATAGTACAAAGCTCCAAGAAATTCTCAACTCTTGGTTGGACAGAAAAAGAAGAGCCAGTTTAATGGATTCCCTATAAAATCCTTTCACAAGTTTTAGCATTTAGACGATATTACACAAAGGCAAACACTAGATGAAGTAAGACATGAACGCTTCAATATGTTGACAGATAATGTAATATAATACCTCTTAACAGGGAAGTGATAGTCGTTCAGACATTGATGAGAATGTAAATCAGGGGTCTCCAACTACAGCCCGCGTAGCGGTTTAGATGCACTCGAAAAAAATCCAATATTATAGTTACTATATTTTGTCTTACATCTAAAAAATAAATGGAAAATGCTGTATTATTTTTCATTTGAATTTTATCTTTCGGCCAATTTCATGCTTAGCCAATTTGGCCGGTTGACAAAAAATGGCTGGGTACTCCTGATTTAGATTGATGGTTTACTGTGCAAGTTTCCGTATATTTATCCAAAACTGTAAAATAATCAAGATTTTCAAAGAAAAAAATTGTTTAAAATTTAAAACCAAACAAATATTTTTTCTGTATAAAAACGAAGACGAAATACTTTGGTTTTCAAGTAGTTTTATTTTTGCTAAAAATTCAGAATATACAAAATCCCTTTTTTTATTTTATCAGAAAAACATTTTCATTTGATACCGCTTCATTTTTCACACGCGTTTTGAATAACAACTTTCCCAAAGTTTGGAGGTTTTAGTAAAATTACAATTTCTTTTGGCCAAGCTAGATATATAGGGCCAGTTTGAAGTCTTAGTGAGTTCTAAATAATCCTCTCAGCTGAGGCATTTTAAAGGATAAACTTAAAAAGGCCTATGACCAATTTTCTACAAAAGTGTGAGTGTTTGCCAACAGTTTAATTTATACTACGAATGGAAGTGCCTTAACCATGATTTATTGGAAGTTGTTTTTAATCTGATACCCCATATGACCTCCGATATAAACCTACGTCTTTCAGTCCACTTTTTCGGGTCTTAAGATATCCAATAATGAGAAGAGGCTAATTACAATTTCTTTGGGTCAGGACAATACAGTGACAATTGAAAAAACTTTGAGTGCATTTTAAATATTGCCTCCCAA
>JAGDQP010072697.1:0-10477 GCA_022664845.1 Lepisma saccharinum | reverse complement strand
TACTAAAAATATGCTTTTAAAATATATAAAAATATGAAAGTAACAATGAAATATTGCACAGTTTCCTGACTTACGTGTTCATAATTCCATTATGCTATGACGTTGTAAAATGAGTTAAATTAACGTTGAAAGATTTGAGAATACCACGAACCATAGTGAACTAAAGAAAAATCTGTAATAAAGTTATTTTTTGCCAATTTATTTTACAGTGACGCAAATTTCTTTAAAATAGACTATTTTATTTTCTTTATTGGCTTCCCATAATAATTATTGCTCCTTTCTGTTCGTTCCTGACATCATTTTGAAGAAATTGTTTCATTCTCATGTTTCGTTGGTAGGATGACATAACGACGTATCTCACTCTTATGAAAGCTGTGTTACAGCTATTTAACACAGCTACTGTTAGCATTCACCATCTGACAAAATCACGAATCTCAGTACTAAATAATAATGAAGTTATCCTTTATAAAAGTTTTGTCTTACGAACTGAAAAAAACTATTTTCTTCTTTCCTAAAACTTGAAGCAAATTGAGATAGGCATGTCATTATGTCATCCAACAGACGATTTAAAACCAATGAAAGAAAATTGACGTTGACAAAATAAATAAATAAATTAAAAACAATACTTTTTAAATACATAGTTTTCTTAAAGTCCTACTAAAAAGTAAAAAAAAATAATTTTGTCTATGCATGACTAAAAAGAAAAGCATGGGGTGCACCAATTCAAGAATTTATGAGAGCGCGCGCATGCTTTTCTTTTTAGTCATGCATAAACTTTTTTTTTTACTTTTTAGTGCTAATTTTTAGGAAAAGTATGTCTTTATAAAGTGTTTTTTATTACTGTTTTGTTATTTTGGTGTTCGGACCTCAAGCTAATGTTTTGTTACTCAACTCTTAAAGTGTTCTTCAACCAAACCCCAGTTCTATCGTTGCAGACTAGTATTTATTTTAGGAAAAAGAACTCCATATATCAATGTGTAGATATAATATAATAATAAATTACAGCCATATTCAATCCACTAGTGGATGAGTTGGTCTACTGCTCCCACGCTGACCAGACGGGTTGGGAGAGGAGATTCGAAGCTCTCAGCAGTTCCCCAATTGTCCTAGGTCAACACCGAAATTTCTGAGTCCCCACCGGGAATCGAACCCGGAACCGCTCGCACTGAAGTCGAGCGGGCTGCTGACTAGGCTACGTAGAAGCTCATATATATTAAAATATGCATTAAAATATACTTTTAAAATATAGAAATATATGAAAGTAACAAAGGAATATTGTATTTTCACACGACTTACGTCGCTGTGCAAAATTTCATCATTGTGTGGCATCGGGAAATGAGTGAGCTAAATAAACGTTGTAAGATTTGAGAACACCAAGAACCATTGTGAACTAAAGAAAAGAAAGAAAAAACCTACGGAATTTTACTACTATGGGGTAATTCCATGATGGAAGTGTTAATAGACAGCTGATTATAGTGTTTGCAGAGTATTATCATTTTAGTTCCGAGAAATATTGTTTTCGCCTCTTTATTTGAATTCGATAGAGCGTGTTGAGGAGTAAATAAAGCGACAACAAAGACTGTATGATGTGTTTAACTCCAAACGCGGAAACACAATGGTCTCCTTATTGAAAAAGTACAGATCCAGATACAAGATACATCTAAAAGTGACTGTGCTACATTGTTCAAGGAGAATGAAGGAGATACCAGAATAACTGGTTTGCACGAGCCAAATAAAATTTGTATGCATTTTAGTATGTCTAGTGCATAATTATCTTGATTTATAACGTGAGCTTAGTTAAGAGTGTAAAAAATGGTATTGTTTCCTAACATTTGAGATTAGATCATTTTGCACATGCTGAAGAAAAGTGACATAGTCGTTTTTGTTTTGTTTTTTGCTTACAGGGTTAAGAAACAAGTGACATTTTACTTGAGAAACTATTTTTAAAATCCGTCAAATGGAAAGGTGACACTTCTTCTATCTACCGGCCATCGATGTAGATAGATTTCTGACATTTTAGTCGAATGAGAATCGTTTTACAATGCTTTTAAGCCAACACCGCGATTTTTTTAAAAAATAATACTAATTGTGTCACTTTTCTCGGAACTGTGCGAATTATGTCAGGTGCTGAATTTTAAAATAAATCTTAGCATTAGAAGTAAGGTTAGGAGTACTCGATTATGTTGAGTATTGCAAATTGTATGCCTTGCAATTTCATTGTATAAAATTATATGAAGGCAGAAGAATTGAAGAACACTTTTAAGGGGACAAAAGGGTAATAATAATTTAAATTATTTGAGTGCTATGAACAGCTGGAAGGCCAAGATAGCACATGTTCAACAGATGTTAGATTACAAATTAATTGAGTGATACAAATGAATACATGAGACAAAGCAACAAAAAAAGGAAGTAATAAATGAAACACGTAAAAAGATACACCTTAAACTAATAAATGTACTAAAAAGGAAACGAACAGGATTCAAATTTTGCAATAAGACGTTTGAGTAGTATGTTACTCGTATCAGACATAGTCAGAAAATATGAACGTCTCGTTCGGTACAAAGGTACATTAAAATTAAGCTTTTTAAAATAAAATAATTACAGTCGAGAAAATTTTAAGAAAAACTTACTATATCTAGTTTTCTTCTTCTTCATTCTAGAGGTTCAATGTCAAAGAAATTACACCATTAATCATAATGATAGCAAAAATATGGTAAATTGAATTTAAAACATGTTAATCTAAGAAGCACCTTTGTACAGCTTCAAGTTTGTCAGACATGGTTCTGGACAGATCGTTCCAAACACTGGAGGCGTATTCTAATCTAGTTCGAACCAAGTTGTTGTTAAATTCGAACCATTGATTAAAAATAAAACCAATTAACCTGCGGGACTCACATATAAGACCATTGGTATAATTATTAAAGTTCAAGCAAGGATCAGAAATAATACCTATGTCTTAAGTGGTTTCGACTTTCGCTATTTCGTTATTTCTAACCTTATGAATTACATAAATGAGTTTACATAATATTGCGTTTTTTTTTTAATTTATAAATTTATTTTTTTGTATACTGGTTTGCATTTATACGTCACAAATCAAATAACCAAATGCCTGTTTCAAGAAGTTATTGACTTCTTTAAAAATTCTTTAGGTCGTCAGCATACACAAGTAAATTAAAATTACTAATTATAATTAGAATTACTAATCACATCACATAGTCATTGATTGAACAAAAGAGGGCCTTGCGAACCTTGAAGTATATCATTCTTGATGGTAGCTTTCTCGGATATAAAATTACCAAGTTTAGTAATAAAAGTTCTATCAGTAAAATAATTCTTGAACTAATTGACAAACGCTGGCGATAAACCAATCATTGAAAGTTTGTTCAATATAATGTTGTGGTTGACACTATCAAATGCCTTGGCAAGATCAATCTATATTGCTTCACATTGAGATCTAGTGGCAATGCACCCTTGTATAAAATTTGTTGAAACACATAGATTAGTTGTAACGATTTGCTTTGAATAAAACCATGTAGTTTATTATCTAATCTTAGTTTCGTGTTAAACTGCAAGTATCCACTATTAATGGTCTGAAAAATTCTGGCCATAGAATTTAAAATGGTAATAGGTCTATAATTGGTAAGTAAAGACCCATAATCGTTGGTAGATAGGGATTATATAGATCTCCTTCCATTGACTTGGATATAATAATAATTTTGTTTATTTTCTTTCTTCGTACAATTAGAAGTCTGAGACTTTATACATCCAACACAATATATTTCATTCCTGCGTCACCAACTCCAAGCGACCAACAGCGAGACAAAGGGCCCGTAAAAAAGAGGTTCATTATAGATTTGTATGTTGCGGTTGGGCAACTTACATTGGACTCATGAGAAGGAAAGGAAAAAAGACAAAGGCACACCACACTCAACCAGAGCTGAAATGGGTCACTTACTCAAGTTGTGAACCTGGTCACCGGATTTATGCTTCCGAATTGGAAATTTTCACGAAACGGAACGCTTGGCTTTTGTTAGTATAGTATTGTATTTTGTGTATGATTAGGGGTCATTCAGTATTAAGTAGCACCGAGGGGGTTCAAAGTTTGTTTATTTTTGCTGATCTTTCATGTGTTAGAGATAGGCATGAACTCAATTTCGCTTACAAGGGAGGAGGGGATATAAAACGAGTAAAACTGTGCTGAAGTAATACTTGAACAACCCCTTATTACAGCAACGAGACTAACCAGTGATGAAATAATGCGTTGGATTAGTATTAATAATAATTAAAATATTTACGTGAACATCAAATGACAAAATAAATTAGGTACGACCTTTCTAATATTTAAACAGACAGAAACCGTGAATCACAATCAGGGGGAAATCTACACGGATGTAATTTTTTAATTAAATGTGCACTTAGCTTCAAAATTTGGCCAATGGATACACTTTCTAATTTCGATATGTAGCACAACATAACAAAATCAAATCTCTGTTCGATAGAGATTTAAAATAAATATTCGATCACGTGAACACTATATTAACTCAGTATTAGCATATTGTAGATCTTTTTGACGTTGAATTTTTTTCCGCTGGCCATTTTTTTAAATCTGAGATTAAATATACTCCATGTGAGCTTATCCCATAAGTAATGTCGTGTTTTTGCACCGTGAGGAAAAGAACCATACCTGTCAACCAATTGTTGAATTTCCACCTGAAAGAAGTAACCGGTTTTGGAGGCAAAGAACTAGATCACTGTTCGTCGCACGTCATCCTCATTTAGCAGTGTATTCTCGGAAAGGTGGTTTTGCTGACTGCGAAAAAGACAGTAGTAGCCTGTTGGTGAAAGATCTTGTGAAAATACCGGCTGGGGGAGTTTCTCCAAACCACATTCCTCGATCTTATGCTAGCAAAGATGTTAGGTTCTTCTTGCCGTGTGTGGGCGCCCGTTATCACCGCGGATGAGCACACCATTACGAATAACCAGAGCAGGACGTTTAGTCCGTATTCGTTCAAACTGTTGATAGTAGACATCTCCGTTGCTGGTCTGCTTACGTTACAAGAGCTTAAAATGGATTATCGCACGGATATCCCACCAAACACTCAACATCACTTTGTAGGGATGTAGCTCACCCCCGCCATATTGGTATGTCCTTTCCATTGATTTGCATGGGAACTGTTTTACTCATTTTATGCCTCTCAGAAGTAGAATATTCAAGTTCCGCTTTCACGAAATTTGCTTTGGTGGTTATTTTGACTCTTGTAGAGTTTTGGTTTCTGAAGCTTATTCAAATATATAAGTATAATGTATTATTAATAGTTTGCTATATAAATCACAATATGTCAAGGGGAAATTACGTTGTTCGTGTGTAAAATATTGCATTTCTACAAAATAGCACGAGTCCCAGATAACATGTCGAGAAACTAGGCGAAAACAGAAGTTAAAAATTACGCTCCTGAGAGATATAAGACGAGTAAAACTATTCCCATGTAAATCAATGGAAAGTGCGTACCAAGATGGAAGGGGTGATCTACACCCTTAAAACGGTGTAGATGACCCTTGAAACGGTTAATGTTACCCTCTTTATTTAAAATATTCCTTTTCTTATGTTGGATACTGATTAAAGTTATGTTGAATGAGAAAATTGGAACAATACTGCTTAGTTGGATGTGAGTGATAGAGGCTCAAAGCTTCCTCTTCCATCGTGAAGATTGCACCGTTGACTGTCGTAACTGATATGTTCTTCTGACCTACAGAAAAGTTCACTTATCTTAACGTGAAAGGGAATCTAACACGCAGAGTCCAATTTACTTATAACCATTATTTGATCGCATTGGATACTAGAAAAAGGAAGTTTGTAATACCAAGATGCAATTGATATATGAATGTATTTTTTCTTCAAAATTAATTCTATTAAAAATAATTACTTACTCTATGGCTTACAAAACTCGAAAGTTCATCGCCGCAGTAACAAACGTTGTCCATAGGACTCTATCCTAATAATAATAACAACATAAAAACGAACTTTATCGTCCTTGTATAGAAGTATGAAATGTTTTGATCTGATGATTTTTATTTTGGCAGTGGTGTAGCTAGAGTTTTTGGTGCCCGGGGGGAGTGCCCTTTCCAATCAACTAATCTTGTTATACCGTAATCTAAAGTTGGGTGAAACTGGCAAATATCTCTATATTTTAATTATATTTTTGAAATGAATTATTATTTTTGTTGCAGGCAATTTCAATTAATTACAAATTATTTCACAATATGAAGCTCTTGTGCAAATGTAAACAATTGATATATATTGACATATGCTGTCAGAATATCTTAGTATTATTATTATTATTATTTACACACAAACTCCAGAAGAATATCTGGCAAGCTTGTGTAAAATAGAACACTTTTGAGTTAGAAAAGTTTATATTTATTTTTCGTTCGATGTAGATAACATTGAGCATCACAGTAAACGTGTCTTTCTTTTAAATTACACCGTCATTTCCTTGTTCTTCGAATGACGTGGTTTCGTTTCTAAAGATTAGATAAGTACATATATCCTGAACTACATGACAGATGGCGGAAGTGTAGTTTAACTCATTATTGAACAAGCATTTTGTACTTTCTTGAGAAAGAGCACTGAAATAATTAATGCTCAACTATATTGCGGGTCGCTTTCTGAAGTGCAAACGAATGCTATTTTAATTTGTAAATATGACAAAGAAGATTTAGTCCAGAGTTCTTTGCAGAAAAAAACTCCGGGGGGGGGGGGGGGCGGAGTATTTGTACACCTTCGGTTGGTAACAACTTTCCAGTAAGTAATTCTGTTTCCGTACATGTGTGTTTCTCAACCTATTTTGTTTCGAGACACACCCCTCATTTGTGAAACAACGTTATTGTGGCACCCCACTTCTACGCCAACCTTAAGGTTAATGTACAGCAACGATCTCCAACAAAAGATGGCAGCACTATATCCATATATGTCTAATGTAATTTTATCGTTGCACTGAATTTCAATGTTGCTCCTACAAATTCAAGCCTAGAAAGATCTAACTTTCAGGGAAGAAAGTTCATAACCATTCCATTCTTTTATGCTGACTGCCCAACAATTAAAGCTATCAAGCTTTATCTGAACTTGCACCAAGTTGACGTTTTATTGTTACTAGGTATATGTTTCTACTCAGTCCAAAAACTTCTAACATCGCGATTAATATCAAGGAAATTGAAATTAAAAATATACAGAACGGTTATTCTGCCGGTAATACTTTACGGTTGCGAAAGTTGGAGTACGACCCTAGCAGATGAACATAAATTACGTGTATTTGAAAATAAGGTTTTGAGAAAGATATATGGTCCGAAACGGGACGAGATGACTGGAGAGTGGAGGAGACTGCATAATGAAGAACTCCACGGACTGTACGATTCACCAGATGTTGTAAAAATAATGAAATCGAGACGACTAAGATGGGCAGGGCATGTAGCTCGGATGGGGGAAAAACGAAGATTATATTCTATCCTGGTTGGAAGGCCCGATGGAAAGAGGCCATTGGGAAGACCGAGACGTCGTTGGGAGGACAATATTAGAAGAGATCTTCGAGAAGTAGGTGTTCGTGATGAAAACTGGCTTGATACTGCCCAGGATAGAATCCAATGGCGAACGTTTGTTACTGCGGCGATGAACTTGCGAGTTCCATAAGCCATAGAGTGAGTGTGTGAGTGAGGTATTGTTTGAATTTTGATCTGATCTAGTATCTAGTGCGGAAATGGCATTAATTAAGCCCATCCGTGACACATTTGTTTAAACAATTGCTGTTTTTAATAATATTTGTAATATATGACAGTCTAACAGTCTTTATAATTGATGTGGTGGTTTTAATGTCAGTTATTTACCAGTTGCTCTGGTTACAGTCCGCCATAGGCGTCAGTTCAACTCTTTAACTCTAGTCACAGTCACTTTATGATGTATATTTCACTATCAATTTTGAATTTCAAACTTGGAGCACTATTACATGAAACATTGAATCACTATATGACGTATCTTGTTAAATTTTCTAGCAATGAAGTCCGAAAACACTATGAAGTAGAGCAAATTAAACCCTAAGAATTTCAGCGGCTTCCATCCATTAAGCCGCCATCTTGAATTTTGAAGTTAACACTAAATGCAACATTACAGTTTAATTCTTGTTCATTGACAGTATTTGCAAAATTCTGTAAAGCTAGAACTATTGTTAAGATCATAAATAAGAAAGTTAACACTTTGGAAACTATAATACGAGTTTCATGTCATATTTCTCAGGCTAATACTATACTTGTAATACACATTACATCTTGTTACGCTATTTAAGGATTGAGAAGATTTAAATGTATAATTTTGTACATTTCATTTAATCCAGAAAATGAAGCACGTTACTCTTTTAGCAAATTATTCCCACTTAATCGGTCATTCCTAAGGGACAGTAGAATTTCGTGAATAAAGGTTCCTAAATTTCGTGAGTGAAAACGTTAAAAATTCGTGAGTGAACATTTTTAATTTCTTGAGTAGCTAAAAATAAATAATTGTTTTCATTAATCAATCATTCATAATCAATCAGCTGAATTTCCATAGCCATAGGATGAAAACAGCTCCAAATTTATTTTCGTCAGATTTGTTCGATTTATATATATACAAATCTCACAGTCTGCATTTGAAACTTTGCCTTGCTATAAATTCAGATAGCGAGATTTTATGGCGGCGTGATATTTCGCATATTCTACTTGTTTTCACGTAGCCTTTCACCGCGAATATAGGTAAACGCACACAATGATAAAGTGTACTACATTACTACAGGAATCAAACATGTTGAAAGAATAAAGGAAGACAGATTAAATCATACGCCATGGCTAAAAGGAAAGCTCAATATCGCGATGAATGGAGGGGGCTTAACATGTCTGCCGCTTCCACCAGAATAGTAATACTTTACAAAACACGACTTTTATTGTATTATAAATTATGTGTAAGAAAATAGCTAGTTCAGTTATGCAATCCCGCGTGCAACGTCTCCACGCACGCACACACAAAAAAAACTCATTGCCTCATCACTTCCAACGGGTAATCTCCGCCACTGACCTTGAAGTTACCATATATATCCTCAATGGCAGCGGTAGTATTAAACATAACAGAGTTCTTTTATTTTTACTTTTATTGGCAACGCAATACCAGCGCTGGTCGGCCGAGCTCACGCTTGACTTACTTGTCCCCGCCCGCCATTCGGGCCGTGTGTTTTCCATGACTTAGCGCCTCGCGGTTTAGTGCTGAAAATATTTTGTATTTCTTTCCACGCATTTGACATATACTTACAAAAGCTTGGTTCTTCAATACGTCCGACATATCCTGGTGTTCAAATATGTGAATAAAAATTAAAACCTAACGTGTGGTTTAAAGTCACCGGAGAACAACTGCTCGCTTGGCGGGCGGCGATAGGTGAATCAAGCGCGAACTCGAGACGACAAGCGCTGCGTTGCGTTGCCAAACGTCCTCCCTGTAGTACTCATTTCGAAAGTTATACCATTCTGACGTGGCGTAATGCCTGCTGTATAAATAAAACTTCGAAACTACTGTTCGTAAGTTGGCTTGGGGGATAAGAATGCTGCTTGCTAAATAACAGACCCCGGTTCGAAACTGTGTGGTTTAGTTATATTTTTTCTTCTGTCAAAAATATTTTTATATGCACATATCTGTTATTAATAAGTTAGTTACCAAGGGTTAGACTACGTTAGAAAAATCAGGTTTCTATGATACGCGATAGGACGGCAAAGTACTCCCTGAACCGGAAGTTATTATAATGATTAGTATTATCATCCGCAAGTGTTGAGAGGTAGAAAACCACAGAGAATGAATAAGACAAGAGCAAAGCCAACCGTTGTGCTCGAGTGTCCTATATATAAAGTGTGTTCCTAAAATAATGGGACAAACTTCAAGAGGTGATTGTTCACATCAAAATAAGAAGAAAAATTCTTTGAAGCATGTCCGAAATACGCTTATTTTCGGAGCTCAAAGTTATCGCCATATGTTAGGGATGACGTGCTTCAACGCGAACTCTCCCATTGAAATGGATGGGATAGATAACCAGCAGGGCCCTATATTTCATGAAAGAACTCTCCAAGTCTGCGATCTCCATTTTGATACTCTTCTTATTGACATTTCGTGTACAAATAATTCGAAAATTTTCGGATAAAATGAATACTTTCTATTTAGAAAAAAGAAAATTATGTGAAAATGTTCATGAAACACAAAAGTGTTCAAATTCTTCAGCGTTCAAGTTTTTTCTCTATGCTCTACAAAATATATGAACATGAAAATAAGTAAGAGAAGTGTAGAATAAAGAACCTTTTAAAACGTTTGTAGAAATATTCATGAACCACGTTTACTCTGAACTCTTCTTTAATTTCTGCAAAGTGCAGACTGTTCATGAAATAGGACCGTGGGCTTTCTAGGTACCATGCTGACATA
>JAGDQP010072696.1:0-10477 GCA_022664845.1 Lepisma saccharinum | reverse complement strand
TGCTTTCCTAGTGTGTAAATTATTTAACGTACCTACGTAGCTTCGATGATTTAAAGCATTTACAAATAAAAAAACACCTTAAACAAACTTATATCTTTAAGAATTGAAAAACAAAATATATATGTTCAGCCTAATTACATTCAACTCTGAAACTAACATGAAAAAATACTGTTACATTAGCAGTGTTTGAGTAATATTATTCACTTTAACTTGTTATAACACAACATTAAAAGTATCTTTCAAATTTCCGCGAACAATGAGCATTTGTAGCAACTACTATTAACTATCTTTTGGGCTCTTTCTTGTGACCATTTGATAGTAGACTATTTTAACACCTAAATTAAAATCTCTGGCGAGAAAGGAACTGACGAAACATATTTGACTTAACATACATATTAACTAATATCATTTGTAGATAGAAATATATTAATACAAATTATGAATTTTTTTTGCGAATACTGTAATAACAGTTCCAATTTTCGATATATTTATAAGATACAAAATATACAGTGTATTGATTACTATAAGTATGCCTACACATTTTTTAGAACATATTTTAAACTCTTGATACCTATTACAAATGAAATATATAGAAAAGAATATATCATTATAAAGTAAGATATAATGAAGTTTAAACCATCTAATATTAACAAAAGAGTCTAAACACTTGAATACTTCAAGAGTTGTCTATGTTAGAAGTCTCACGAAATATAAAATGAAAGTAAAGAACTTAGCAATTCTATAACTTACTTATAACACCAAAACACAGAAAGTTCTATAGCATTATATCAACGAACTTTTAACCTATTACTAAATAATTAATGGATTAATATTACACATGAGGAATACTGTATGTTTATTGTTTCATTACTCAAATACTGACTCCATTTTAAATCAACTTTACGTAATCTCATTTTCACGTGATAAGAATTCATTGAGTTCATGTGCCTGGCCAAGTTCCTTATTTATTATGTTCTACTACTTACTACGTATCGTAAAGACTTCCACCTTCAAAGAAATCCTCTTCTGTTAGCGATGTACTTGTATCAGCGTCTGTACAACTGTTTGAAACCGTTTACAAAGTCTTCAATTTAGGAAGTATATAGGTCATAACTTCCATTCTAGCTGAAGATTTTTAATATTAGTTTCAAACAACTATACAGATAGTGGCAGAAATGCATTCTAACGCAGGGGGGGATTACTCTGTAGGTGCAAGTGCTAAAGGTACGTGGTAAGTTGTAGCCCATAACAATAAGAAAAGAACTGATCGACTACACGAACTGTAGCACATATGCGTTGAATATACCAAAATACTAATTATTCGAGTTCTAAACACGTT
Organism: Lepisma saccharinum; assembly: GCA_022664845.1. Classification (NCBI taxonomy): domain Eukaryota; kingdom Metazoa; phylum Arthropoda; class Insecta; order Zygentoma; family Lepismatidae; genus Lepisma; species Lepisma saccharinum. Next base: position 9,138 of record JAGDQP010072696.1, on the reverse strand, counting down.
AGTTGAATTTATTTATGGCCTATAGACATCTATAGCTCAGAAAGTAAATATATTATTTTCTAATGTTTTATTTTCTTAATTAATATTGTTTCGACATCACGATGGATTTTTACTTCTAGTTCTTTCGCCCAATAAAATTTATTTGAAACGTGTGTGCGAGAAAACTGGTACAAACCAGAATATATATCTCATTTGGAGATACATTCAACATAACACCTAGGAGATAATGCAAATTTGGCTCCTTCCTAGACACCTTCTACGAGACAAACATAATCCATCTAGATATCCCTAATTATAACTACGAATTAATTTGGATAGCAGTCAAGTTATTGAACGCATTTCTCTGAACAAGAATAGCATAATTTCTTTATGCAAGAAACGTATTCATCTTTTGTGATAAGTCATCCTATTGGCTAATTATAATTAATGCTAAATTGAAATTAGCATATTTTTGCGGTTTTTTTTTTTTGCAGCTTAGTAATTATATTACTTTAATGCCTGTATTTTCCTTCTCAATTGACGTAAGTATATATCATCAAATCAGCTGGTCTTGTCCACTATAATTGATCAAATACTATTTCATAATTACTTAGTTTTCTTCCAGTTATTTTATGATCACTACCAGGCGCGGATCCTAGGGGGGCTATAGCCCTCTCCCTTGACGTCCACGTATACACAAGATAAAATGACCTTCAATGCTACTTTACACTGAATAAAGTGACACAACTATGGTTTAGCCCCCTTGATCATACCCTGGATACGCCCCTGATCACTACTATTATTGAACTGCTCTAAATAGTCACATTTTACGTACAGTTGTAACATTCTATTTCCAACTCATTAACCACACAATATATCAGTGACGGAGCGCCCTCTCGCAGTTTCCAATCTTTTGTCCCCTGCTTTCGTTCTCTCCTAGTAATTGGGCGGTCTCAAACTCGGTGCTTCACCGCAATAGCGGGGTCTACGGGGCTAGTTTTCCGCCACTGAATATATCTTTTACTCCACATTAGCTTCGCTGGCCTCCATTATCCAACCAGGTACTAGACCTAACCACCGCGATGAGGTTGTGGAAGCGAGGCAGGAAAGATCGGATTCTAAAACATATGGAGATAACTTTAATTCAACCATCACTTCATCCTGCCTTGGTTAGGGACGACAACAATGCATTTGTTTAAACTGGAGATGAGCAATTTGATCCAATCAAGCAAAATGCCAGTACAAAATATTAATTTAAACTTTACAAGATAGACAATTTCAAATTGTAAACCTGCTAGCTATTATTATTATTAAATCTTTCCACATTCTATCAAGTGTGTGATTTGAAATTTAATAAATGTTACATAGAAATTTTCAACTAATTTTCATAGCGAGTTCGTACGTATTTCAGGTATATGCAATATAACCATTTACACGATGATACTATGAAACTTTTCAAGAATTAGGAAAGCATGTACAAATATTAAAATTATGTGCATTTACATTACATGTAAATTTTCGATTCTTTTTAAAAATATTTTCTCTTCTTAAAAATACTGCAAACCAGAATTATTTAAAATATCCATTTAAATATTATACGTTCGTTTGCATTAGATGTACATTTTTTTTGGTTTCATTTTAAATATTCCAAGTATTAGGTACGTTCTTAATTATGTGAGATCGGATGTGTACATATTCAAAATTAATTCTAAAAGTACATTTTAATAGAAAACGAGGCTCTACATCTTATCTTTCTTCTTAAAAAGTACTTTCGGTCAGACTTATTTAAAATATCCTTTAAAGACAATACGTTTTAGTGATTTAATTCTTTTAACATTACTTACGCCATCTAGAAATACAATAACAAGTATTATCCGCACGGTAATATTTTAGTAATCGTATAATTTGTTCAATATAAAAATAGAGATCCCCTTCTTGCTTTCATAGGAAGTGTACAAACATTTGTGAATCCTTTCTAAGGAGAATACCTAACAGAGAAACGTTGCAACACATTAAAATCTGAACTTTCAAATGTCATTCTGTTTCTCATTACATTTGCATTTGAATTCAACCGGCATTTCGTAACCTTGATATGACGAACTCCTATCATTTTGTACCAGGCCTTGATGATGCCTGTTTACTTTATGCCACATATCCTCATGGCATTGTGAACACGGCAACACTTTCATGTATGTGTCATTATTATTGCCTTGTAGTTCAGTTGGAAATATAGGAGGCGCTGGAGGTAACCTTTCAACTTCCTCGCGATATCTGTTTATAATTGGATTTGGTTCTTCATAATATGTTTGTCTTGAATCATCTGAGCAGACTGAAGGAGTCTCTGTAAGAGTTCTGTATCTTCGATTGTGTTTTGTTTCATCTAATCTTCGTCTCCGGATGACTATAAGACACGTCAGAAGAAAAATTGAAAGGAAGACCAAGAACCCACACGCGGCCATCGTTCCATAAAGGACATGAGGCCCATTTAACATATCAACTCCTCCAAACTCTATTGTATCCAAAGATCTAGACTGTTCTTTAAAATTACTACAAGACAAACTTGTGTTCAACGTTGCAAATTTACTGTTATACCATTGTTTTAAACTTTCGAAATTCTGATCGCAAAGCCAAAAGTCTTCCGAAATATTTAGACTTTGTAAACGTGGAAGTATGTTTATTGAATTCATTAAAGACACTGCATGCATGTAATTGCCTCGAAGATCTAAGTTTCTTAGATTTTGCAAACCAGAGAAAGATACAGGTGATAGATTTGTCAGTTGGCAATACGCTAAATTTAATTCCTCTAAGAAAGGAACCGTAAGAAATGGTTCATCCAAAGAGAAACGTAGGAAAGGATTCAAACTCAGGTCCAGAGTCTTAAGTTTGGTATTGTTGAAGAATATATTATGAGGACCAATCATCTTAAGATTATTGAATGATAGGTCTAACACTTCTAATTCTCCTAAAGTACTGAATGAGTTGATTTCTATTCTATGGACGAAGTTTTGACTGATGTACAATCTCTTTAGTTGATGAAACTCCTTAAATGTATTATTTTCCAAGGTACCAACGTAACTATACTGTATTCTTAAAACCTGCAAGTCATTTGGTAGCTCAGATAAATTCTGAGAAACAGATATTCCATTGCAATATCCAGTTAACGGTCTTCCAGGATTATTGAACACTTTACATGTAAACTGGCACAGACACAAATTACTGTAAACTATCATAACTACAGCAGTCACCTCAAGTACTTTCATATTAAATAGTACGGAAACCATCTTTGAAGAATAGCGAAGAATCTGTCACTTGAAGCAGATGATGACTAGTTACCTTGGTACCTTGTGGTATCCTGGAAGAAAGAGAAACTCTATGAATATGGATAATTTATAACTTCTAAGGAATTTACCTCAGTAGGTTTTACTAAAGAATTATTACAACGCCACGTTAAATATTGTGAAAGAAGACTCCAGAGTCTTCTTTCTGGAGAAGACTCTGGAGACATGTTATGTCTTGGCAAATTCTAAGTAAAAAAAATACTCCACAAAATTTCTTTGTAACGTCTAACTCTCGAGTAATAAAAGCCAAGAGTATCATGGTGGCAGCTTTTTAATGTGAATGTAATACCTAATATTTTACCAGCCTAACTTTTTCCTGTTACATAGGTTGGTACTACTAACATCTTTCAGACCAGGGTTGAATCACTTAATGAAGAAATAAGTATTGTTTATAATGTAAATTTCGACGCGCGGCACTATCTATAATTTCCAAACATGAAGAAAGTTCTAGTTGTACACGGCGATAAAAATCGGTATTCACAATATTTCAACTCATGCAACTAAGCTTCATCAGGTGAATTGAAAGACAAAAGCAAAAGCCTTAATTATAATCAGAATAAGTAGAAAAAAGATAAAATTATTTTTATGGACGGTAACAGCACTATGGCGTACGCCCGTCCCGATAGAATAAGTAGAAGATAAGGTAAAGTTAAAGAGTGACTGAACTGTGGATGAGGTTCAACGACAACTCTGAGTATGGACAGCAGATGGTGGGCTTGTAAGTAAACAAACATGGCGATGGATTCAAGTGGTCCATTTATCTGTTGCTCCTGATAAATCGAAACTTCATACAAAAATGTAGTCACGATATTTCATTTGATCCAGTCAAACATCATAATGAGTATTAAAAGACAAAGCTAAACCAGCTACATCAAAATTACCATACGTAGAAGTCACAGAGAGATTAAATAAGTACTGAGTCATGGCGAGACTTAAGAAGAAATGAGAGCACCAGATGTCGTGTTTGTAAGTGAACAGACATGGCGGCAGACGGCTTTAAGTTATCGATTCATATCTGTTCCTGGAAAACCGAAACTTTACACAAAAGCAATAAATATTTCCTTCTCAGTCTCTACGTTTTTGACTAATGAGAGAGATGCCAATGAAATTTATAAATTTGACCCTCAAATGGATTGAATTCAGTTCTAATATGTAGAAAGTCTATAAAGGGAAATTGTAAGACAAATAACAGACCAGGTCTATACAAAGAAAGGGGTAAACTCGTTAAGACAAAGTTACCAGCCAAGGCTTGGGATGCGTAGAAATGAACATTAAGTTCTTCAGGAGGATCTTTGACTAAAATTCTCGATGTGTGGAAAAGCTATTTCGACAAGATTCTTAACGTTCACTTGGTGAGCAAATACAGGAATTTGAAATCCATACCGCAGAACCGTGGATACCGAACCTACGAGATCAAGGTCGAAATATCAATAAACAAATTAAAAAAAAAAAATCAAATCACCATCAATTGATAATATCTCTACTGAATTAATTAAAACAGGAAGGAACGACACTAGTAAAGGAGTTTCATAAATTGATAAGTGCTATGGAGAAAGGAGGAGCTTCGAAACTAATAGAAATCCTCATTAATTGTTCCGGTTTATAATAAACGCGATCAATCGCGCTGTAATAATTACCACGGAATTTCTTTACTCTCAACATGTGACAAGGTGTTCAGTAATATTCTGTTAACACGGTCATGTAGCCTGGGAAGGGAAAAGCGAAGATTATATTCTATCGTGGCTGATAAACCGGAGTAAAAGAGACCGTTAAGAAGACCGGGACGTCGTTAGGGGTGATAATATTAGAAGGGATCTTGCGGAGTTAGATTTTCATGCTAAATCACGTTTAAAACTGGCTTGAGGTTGCAAAGGATAGAATCGAATTGTTACGATTGTTAATGCGGCGATTTACTTGCGACTTCTGTAAGCCATAGAGTTAGTTAGTTAAAGTCGTCTATAATCTTATCTAATGTCACACTACTGGAAAACTGTTTAGCTGATAGAACCCTTTACAGCATCGTACCGCAAACCATTTTCAAGTGCGGACCAGTTTCATTAGTTGGTAGATCAATGGAGCAACCTGCACCTGTCCAAGGGCAGGCTTCAAGGACCACAGTTTGTGGAACGCTGCTTTACAGAATTTCCACCTTGACGCTCTTTTCCCTTTAGTTATTCGCAAAATATTCACAGGAGAAAAGTTTGTTTTGTAAACAGAGTTCTATATTTTAAAATTTGCCAAGGAATAAGATGATAATCAGCCTATAAGCACTGGGTGTCACACTTACCTTGTGCACCCATGAGAACGTAGGAACGAACGGAGGGGGGAAATGACTCAAATTTGGTACAAAACAATTATAGGGTTTCACATAAAGTGAAAAAAAAAAGCACGAGATAAAAATTGTTGGCAACCAGGCGTACAGATGAGTTGTATCCAAAAGCACTACACAAGTAAAATTTGCAGGTCAAGCGCAAACTCATAAGACCAGAACGTGTTCTGTGTTTCAAACCAAGGTCAGTACAAATCACTAACATCCAAAATACTATGAACTACTGTTAAACACAGAAGTTAATAGAATTCAATATTAAATGTTTCAATATCGCCAATTTATAGTTTATTGCTTTTTATAATTTATTATGGCAAGATAGCATCCTATCAGAAACTTACTACTACAGCAAAAAGCTATTTGAAATTTAAAATATGTAAGTGATTTGAATAGTAATACTATCGTAACAGCTGCAATAGAACGAAGGAAAAACAATTACAGTATTATTTACGAGAATACAATTACAAATTTCTTAACATTTGAAAAAATTTAAGCACAGTGTATGTTTATTTAAAAAAATATATATTTTGTTGACGATAAACTACAAGAACTCATCTGATTAAAAAATAATATTGACGTCTATCAACTACAGTTTAACCTTAGTCCGTAAAATGTCGGATGACTATGATGCTGCAGTTGGATTGGTTTAAAATACTGAGCAGTAAGTGTGGTTTTCTTGGTTTGGGCTACGAGAAATATAAAAACTGACATGTTCTATACTAAAATTGACATGTTATATACCATATGGCAATAGCCAATGCATTGGTCTCTGAACGCAATGAAATTCAATTCAATTCAATGCAAAATTAACTTGTGTACTAAGGTGAAGTAGTGTCTTTTAACACATTACAACTTTACGCCAGGTTGATCATACTCTTCAGCTGGTGTTTGCGCACGTAATGTTCCTATCTTCTTCCTCTCCACAGTTGCTAAACATTACTCTTCTTCGACCGCTCTCAAAGGTGAAGAAGATAAATAGTAATTTAAGGTAAAATTTGAATAAATAATGGATTGGTATTTATGTTCAATATTGCCTTGCACTAATAAACACATCACGTTATTAAAAGGAATTCATTTATTTCGTGAGGTAGTCTCATGAATGACGAAAGGGAGACAGTGTTACATTTGGTCAGACATTTACAACTCAGGATGTAAAATCTCTCTCATCCTTATTACGTTAATTTTTTAATTTAATTTCCAAGGCTCTTAGGCAACTTTGCCTAAGGCCGGATGGATGATGATTGGTGGAATGAAGAAAATGTGATAGAACGGGAGAACTCCGAGAAAACGCACGCACAAGGTGTTTGTCCACCAGAAAGTCTACATGACACGAATAACGATCGAACCGTCAACTCCAAGCACCAGAGGTGAGCGCTCTACCATTGAGTGATCGTGGCCCTAACGTATGCTACTATCTCAATCGGCATAACTGAGTTCCAAAATCATATACATCCTACCCTGGACTTTTAGGTACACAACCAAATGTACAAAATTAACTTTGATGTACTTTTAGGTACACAACCAAATGTACAAAATTAACTTTGATACAAATTTTCGTGTCGGTATGATCCACATCCTATTTTCATGGACAAAGATATTCACAAGACGTCTCTGGGAAGGAGACGTGATTTAGGAAGTGAAAGAAAAACTGAAACCCGGTCTATACCCTCAGTAACTTATATTTCTCTCAACATCTTTGTATCCATACTTCGCCCTTCAAAGTCTCGTACCAGCGCCAGATAATCCTGACTAGGGTTTCTTCTCAGTCACACCTTGAAAATTCAGGGATGGAAGCTTCAACTTAGTCCTTCCCGCATCTTTTCCCCTACCTTATCCCGGCTCGAGTCATCGATGGTTAAAGGCCATAAATAAATTGAAGCACGACAGTAAGTCAGTATAGTTATTGGTAACTCGCTATAATTGTGTGGAATGATTACAAGAAAATAGAAAAAGTAAATACGGTGTAAATAAGACTAAGACTCGAAAATATATAATTTATTTTTATTGTGTGCTATGCTCTTATTGGTACATCTATTTAAATTTTAATTCATAGTGCGTGTCTTCCCTGTTTCTGTTTGCACTACTATACATATATTCATTAAGGTTCATGTAAAGTCAAGATCTCCAACAAAAGATGGCAGCACTACCTCCGTATATGTCTAATGTATTTTTATCGTTGAACGAAATGTCAATACTGCTCCTACAAATTCAAGCCGAGGGAGTTTTAATTAATTTTCTTTTTCGTTCATTGTTCAAAGAGCTTCATTGTTATAGGTTTGGATATCCATAACAACAGTGACGCGATTTCAACAATGAACAAGGAAAAAAAATCGATTATGCACTTTCTTTCCTGAATGTTTAGAACTCTCTCGGCTTGAATTTGTAGGAGCAGCATTGACATTTCTTTCAACGATAGAAATACATTAGACGTATACGGAGATAGTGCTGCCATCTTTTGTTGGAGATCTTGACTTTACATTAACCTTAAGTACATACTTAACTCTGTTCTATTTTTGCTCTACTTTCAATTTTCACTCGTTTTCTGTTCTTCATTTTCTTTCAGCATTTCTTTCTAATATTTATCGCATTTCTATGAATACGCCTACAAAGGAGAAAGCTCGCCAGTTGTTTATATTTGTGTGTGATTCTCGCTCTGAGAAAACTGTGGGTAATAACCTTTTGTTCCCCATAGGAATTCAAGTTCTTAATACATTTGGAAAAGTAATTGTCCAACTGTTGTTCACACTGTGACAAAAGGCAATCGAACACTGAAGCAGCAGTCAAGAAATATTCTTCGTAGTACTGTAAAATTGGTGTTAAGTATACACCTAGAAGTTGGTTTCGAAGGAGAGGTGTCTAGCGCCTTCGAGGGGAATCCGAGATCTATCTGGGTGATGTAAAAGAAGAATTCAAGGTGAAACCATAACAATATGAATAGTGAGATGATCGACAAAGTAACAAAAGAGTACCTGAATTAGAACACAACCACTAATTAGGAAATGGAATCCAAGATGTTACAAGGAATTCTAAGGTTTTGATATGAAATTTGTTTAAAATATAAAGGGTACACGTTAAGAACAATCAAAGTCACATTTTTAAAGTTTTGAATGAATTACAATTTTAAGTTTCAAACGCTGCCATTTATTGAAATTAATATTTTCAAACTTAGTTACAATGTAGAAATGTTGCAATATCTAAATTGTGATCCAATAATTTGACCTAAAACTAGTTACTGTTGTTAGATATTTTTTAACAATGCACCTTATTGTAACAATTTCCAACTATATAAGAATCTAAGTTCAAAGAAATAAGGAAGAATAATCAAAGTCCAGGAATAACAATTGAACAAAATTTGATCATAATGCTTTTATTAACAATCATGGTTTTGGTTATGGCACACCTGTATTATGAAGGAAAGAAAATAATAACACTATACTTGAACTGGATTTGGACTTTGATTGTTCTTTCCTTTAACCACTGGACTTTGATTGTTCT
>JAGDQP010072695.1:0-10477 GCA_022664845.1 Lepisma saccharinum | reverse complement strand
ATTATTTCAGTATTATCAAGATTTGTGTTTTACCGTGTTGGTCGTATGCCGGTTATTATTGTTGGTCGAACGCCGTGTTGGTCCAACGCCGTGTTGGTCCTACGCCGTGGTGGTTTCGTGTTGGTCCAACGCCATGTTGGTTCAACGCCGTGTTGGTCCAATGGCGTGTTGGTTCAACGCCGTGTTGGTCCAACGCATATAACCCGTTGCAAGGAGCGTATAATCACTAAATGTCGCAGATGACCTGCTGAGGGTCACGGGGTTAAACATTAGATTCTCGTAAGTCACATATCATTTTTAATTTTAAATCTTATAAAAACTCAATTAATTGTTTCAAAAGTCAAATGCTTTGACAGTCGTCATTGTCTAAAATACGACACTTAAGCTCCGTGGCCTTTGACATCTTGTGACATTTCTGACATTTCAATTTAGCTGAAAAGAAACCTTCAGTCCGTGCTTTATTTGTGTGTTCGTGGTTATTTTCTTTGATAGAATAAATCTTGCACGATAAGTTGTTGAAAAGGGCGCTAATCCCTAGAAGATCACAGATGACCTGCTGAGGGTCACGGGGTCAAGTTTTGGATTCTCGTAAATCACATGTCATTTTTAATTTTAAATCTTATAGGAACTCAAATTTATTGTTTCAAAAGTCTAAAGCTTTGGCAGTCGTCATTGTATGAAATATGACACTTAAACTCCCTGACGTTTGACCTCTTGTGACATTTCTGACCATTCAATTTTGCTGAAATAAAATCTTCCGTCGATCCTTTATTTGTGTATTGGTTGTCGAATTTATCAATAGAATTAATCTTGTACGATAAGTTGTTAAAAGGAGCGCTAATCTCGCAAAAGTCACAGGTGACCTTCTAGAGGTCACAAGGGTCACAGTTCGCCACATTTCTCATTAGCACATTACTTAGCACACAAATGAACACTGTGTTGTATATAACATAAAATTTCAATGCTCCAGTAAAGGAGTCCATATCTTGCTCCGAACATGAAGTAAGAGAGCAGGTGCTGCAATGTCTTCTGATGTCCTAAGTTCTCCATTTGGTGATTATGTTGCTTGGTGAATAGGAATTATTTATCTTGAGCTGCCTTCCCATGATTGGGTTCATAAAAGTGGAATAAGATGATCATCCATTGTAAGCTGGGTGAGTCTTTTGGATATGAATGTGAGCGCTTTCTTTCATAATATGATGGATAGGAATTTACTTTCTGTCATGTCTTCCAGTGAGAAGATATAAGGTTTTATGTTTTTTTAGTTGTCTAATTTCAATAGTAGTATTCTCTTTTTTCTTAAGAGGAAAGTCTGGAGGAGTATAAGATGATGAAACAGTTGTTGAAATCGAGGTTATACAAGAAATTTGTTGTTTGTCATTTGAAGGAGTAGTAATTGGAATTTTGTATATGTGTCTATCATCAATAGAGGAGATAGAAGGAACATCACAAGTATTATGTTCCTGAGAAGAAGTTACAGGTGTAGAAATAGAGTTTAAGTTAAGACCTATATGTTCAATTTGAGATCGTTCTATTTTACTACTTCTAGACCTTTTAAATTTACACAGCCTTGTAAATAAAAAGGCTAGAATAATTAGTATAAAGAACACTAAGCATATGGTCAGGATCATCAAAGCGATTTTTAACATCCTTCTCCGAAAATAATAGAGAAGATTAAAAAAACTTAGTGACTGTTATTTTCTTGAGCCTTGATTCTTTTAGACGTAATACAAAATGTATAGCCTAATGCTATAGCTATTATAAGGAAAAGTATTACCACAACTATGATTATTAACATATTCGTATCAGATAAATCTTATTCTAGGGGTTTTATATGCTTGTTTTGAATTTTAATCGAATTCAACAGTTCTGTTAATTTGTCTAATTGTCGAATAGTATAATTTTCTACTAAAGAAGGTAAAATTTCTGTATTGTTTAAAACTAAGTTGTGGGTAGCGGTTTGTATATGCAGTTTTGATGGTAGGATCATATCTTTAAATATAATATGTTCAAATTCGTTGTAATGAAAGAATATCGAACCATTTTTATTATTCTCATATGGCTTGCTGTGGGAGATTCAAGCCTCAGATTTATAAGTTCTTGTATATATATATAAAATTTGCATTAGTATCCAAAGTTTGGAGTTGGCAAGAAGTGAATGTATTATTATGTACTCTTTCAGTTATGACCTTTTGTGAGTTGCGGAAGCTATGTGGCTTGCATACATATAGAAAATTTTCAAAAGAGTAGAATTGTTCTTCAATTTCTAAAAATTCGCTACCTGATATAAAAACAACACGTGGGAGAGAAAGAGTTGTTTGTATTTTTTTATATATAAAAATCCCAAATTTACAACTTCGTGAAGACATTGAATTTGTTTTAATCAAGGTTCGACGGTTTTAGCTAGAAAGTTAAAATAAACCAAATATGTTTTTGAAACGGTGTACAATAAACCTAAGTCGTATTTATACATAGTGTCCCTTAGTAGTTCATGTTAAGAAACGAGTTTTAAAGCTTGATCTTCTACCAGAATTTGTGGAGAAAATTTGTTTGTTGAGACGTGGGACATGAATTGTTTTATTTTACTCTGGGCAAGGTAATGGGCGTATAAAGCAGAAATTTTACGTGTCTCTTGGGCCCACTCGTAAAATGACTCGAACAATTCCAAGAAATGTTCTCTTTATCTGGAGGACCACATTTTTAACAATTCTAATTTCGTGGGTGAAACTATCATTCATATTATTTGTTTCCGTGGTTCTCGTTCTCCCGTGGTTCTCGTAGTTCTCGTGCTGCCTAAGTTGTTCAACTGAGGAGGCTAAGCGACGTTGCTGAAATAGATTTGTCAAAGATAAACCGAAAGATCCGATTCCCAATAAAAAGGAGAGGAAGTTTCTTTTAGTACGTGTACTATTCACATATGAGATAATTTGAGTAGCTGATATCTTGAAATGGCAACGAGTGGTATCTTCAATCTTAGAAAGCTTTTTCGATGTTTTTGATTTCTTGTCTGATTTGACTGCAAGCAATACAATTTTCCTTTGACGGGTATGTTGTTTGAAGATTGAGGTTAGACCGAACAGCGAAATATATGTCGGTATGAGAATTTACTGTTAACCTTTGTTAGTCAGACTAGCTCCAATCTGAGGTAAAATTATCTCATGAAATTCGTTGGGGGCTATTGCCTTGAAAGATGCTAATACTTTCGTGGATGCTGCTATTATAAAAATGTATTCCATTTTAATTCTTTCACTCTTAGAAAAAAGAAAAGAAAGAAAGTTTTAGCTTTAGATCTTATTTTTTTTTTCAAAAACTTATTATAACGATATTTGCTGAAGTAAATGTATAACATCTTAATACTAAATACATCCTAAAATAAAAGAATGAGAAAATTATCTTGCTAAAATGTTGTCTCTATAATATTAGCTACTACTAATAATGCTGATGTAGCGTACTGAGTATACAGAAAACCTTGTTTTAACATCATATTTTAACATGGGAAAGAATATGACTATGGCCCCATCACCCGGCTAGTTTTCGTAGGTGGAAAATATACTCAATCCCAGCCAGCGCTATTACTGCCATCTACCGGCGTTATCATGAATTACTTGGTTATTACTGAGGGCTTGAAAAATCAGTGGCAGCCGCTGAAATTAATGCCACTGATTTTTTCTTACCTACTTGATTATTACCGCCATCTATTGGTGTCACTCTAGAGAGGGGTTACTTGGGCGTGTTTTAGATACCTTTGGCTTAAATTTTGGAATTAGATATAGTTACTTTTTATAACCAGATGTAGTTACTTTTTATTATGTTTTACGACAATTTTTTTTAGAAATAAATAAATAGCAAAATTTTGTCAGTTAGGAACCATTAGGCTATCTCGGAAAGGCTCAAAATATCGCAAAAATAAATCTAAAAATCTCCTCTTGTCGTTTCTCATCATAATCTATCTAATTTCGAAGTTTTATAAAGATTTGATTAAAAAATAGGAATAGGATCATATTAGATTCCAAATAACTAAAAAATAATATACTTTTTTAAAAAAATGATTATTACCGTCATCTACCGTTATTATTATTATTATTATTATTATTATTACGAACTACTTGATTACTATTATCATTATTTTAGAGGTATTGTACCTAAAAAGTAACCACTCGCCATCCTCCGCCATTTTACTGACGTCTAAAATTTATACCTATTGAACAATTACACTTCGCCATATATAGAGCTTGAGAGCTATATAGAATTATATAACTTTAGCATTAAAACACGAATCGGCAAACGGAAAAATATTTTTTTATTTTAAATCTGGCAACACTCTGAGTTATCAATGCAAGACGCAGCAGTCACTTATGACATTTATAGAATTGTATTAACCTAATTTGTTTAGAGTAAATATATAATGTAATCGTCATCTGATTTTAATGGTAGAGGAGCTGTAAACTATGTGGAATTATCATAACTTATAACATAAAATTCGACAGTATTGTATACCGTGTCTGTGATTTGCACTGTAAATTTATCAATAAAATTTCATGAGCTTCCTCTAGACCTCTAGCTGCTTTTCTATAATATTTGTGCAGCGTTGTTAATTGTTCCTTAATGTCATCAGGTTTTATAAACTGAGACATATATGAAATTATTGAATCTTCTTTATCCGCCTGGAGAATTGCATTTGTTGATTTAGAAGCTGCTATATTGTATACAATATGCTGTTATATTGCTGCTACACAGTCTAAAATATGTCTAATCGCTGGGAGGTAATTTTTATATGCTACCCCAATATTATATAGTTAAAAATTTTCAGTGTGTATGTTGGACCACAAACTTCTCGGAAGATGTACACACATTTCAAATTTTAGATAGAACTAATATTATAACTGCAAAACAAACTTTAAAAATTAGCAAAAAGAAAAATAACGCAAGGTGTGAAATTGAAGGACTTAATAATGTAATATACTTTTTACTTGCAGAAAAAAAACACTCAGTCTCTTAGAAAATATGTTTCTTAAATAACATAAAAACTTCTATTAAAATTGTTATATTACCCTTTCATTCTTTACGTCATAAATATATGAGGTTTGAGGTATTAGTATCACAGAGCTAAGCTATTTTCAGGAACTGCTTCTTCAAAATCCATTATAATTTTAATATTGGTTCTTTTGTTAATAACAACTTGCTTTCGTTTACTTGTATTAATAACATACATTGGACAATTTTCTATAAACTCTTTTGGAGAATAAAACATAACAGTATTTTTCTGTGTTACACGTTTAAAAGCGCTATAACTATCATACATTTTAAGATAATCTGCTTTTGTAATATCCAGGTTTAAGTTCTTACGAGGGAAGATTTCATTACAAACATTTTTGAATAGATATTCTTAATCTTACATGCATCAAACTTAATAGCATCTTTCTCCTGAGTATTATCATCACGATTAGTTTTAAAAAGAACTATTACAAAATCGAGCATATCGAACTGCAGTGAATTAAACTGTGTTGTTACATCAAATTCGAAATAAGAACCTGAAACATGTTGCTGAACTCTTTGATACGTGAGAAATTGAATTGGTATTCGAGGTTGTCGAAGTATATCTGCTTTTAATTTCATTGAATAATTTTTCTCGTATTCGACAATTGGCATTCTCAGCTCCGTTGAAGTAATCACTAATTTAGCAGGATGAGCTAACGTAGCATCATCTAAAGTACCATCTGCTTTCTTTGTTTTCCAGCGTTAAATAAAACATCATTATTAGCATTCCTTTTAAATGTTATTCGAAGCCCACTCTTCCACATAATTTCCTTATAATCACTAACGAAACCAAACAGTCAACGTAGCGGAAACAACACTGTATTCTCTTTCCGTGGAAGTTTCACATCAGTAATTAATCCACCCGACTTAAAATATTCAAGCTCAAGTTTTCACGATCAACATGTGGCAATAGCAGTTGATGTGATTCCTGGATAATCAATTTTCTATAATATTTGTGCAGCGTTGTTAATTGTAATATTTGTGCAGCGTTGTAAACATAACAGTACCATGTTTGCGTATCTCTACCTGCGAAAACAAATATCGAAAAAAATAATCTATTAATTAAATATTTAACCCTACAGTAAAAGTTCCTCCAGCATCTGTTCCAATGACTTCATATTTGATGTATAAATCACCGTAGTGTGGGTGCACAAATCCGTATCCGGAACTGATGTCAAATTCAATGTCTTTATTTGGTTCATTCAAGTTATTAAATGTATGACGATTTAGTGGGAAAGATTAATACTCATAGCTTTCAATAAATTCCATATTTAAAAAACAACTATATTATATTCTGCTTTGTTTTTGCTGTCATTCTTGCTATAACAAAATGTAATTAGATTTTTTAAGAGTCGTCATTTTTAATCATGAGAATTGCACTTGTTATCGCACCGCCAAAACTAATTGATTCATGCAATTTATTACCAACACTTATTTCAATGGAACGTATATGACTCTCTTGTATCGGAAAAAATAATGGATACTGAGGTTCATAAGCAATTGGTTCTAAAAATTCCGTCAATTGTTTAAATGTTGCTATAATATTAGTTTCCTTGTGTTTATATTCACCATCTGCTATAATCATACCTCTTGCTAGGTTACAGTGTATATTAAATGTTTCAATACTTAAGAACTTAGGACGAAATTGACCTATATGAGTCTCTTCTGGCTTAAGATTTGTATTATTTTTGAAACCTAATAACTTACCAACAGTTCCCACATTAAAATTGTCTGCAAATGATGTAACTTCCATGCGATCTGTCACATGATTTTCATTTAGAAGAACATCTTTTGGTATTGTTGTTTCTAATGTTGATGCATTATATTGACCCGGTGGTATATTATGTTTCTCCCCTTTATAGAAGTAGGTATTGCTATTTTTTGTTCCATTTGGTATTAGGTACATACTATAGAATTCAATCAGTGCAATTTTCAAATTGTAATTTTGATTATCAATTTCATTATGAAGATCCAGTCGAAGCTTTGGTGTAGTAAGTGCAACACAATTATTTTCTTTTTTAAGTAAAAGACTATATAATATACCATTTTTATGCATTGTTCATTAGGTAATTAAGTTTCAATCTTCAATAGCTTGACGAAAACTATAACCATCACATAAAAACTTTAATAGTTTAAGATATAAGTGACCGCAAATTATATCATTAAGGTTTGGAATTCGATCAGCATTATATTCAATTATTGTGTTATTAGGATTTAAATAATCAATCAGACTTGGAAGGTACTCCATCAAATGAATCGAATATACAGGCTTTATTATTTTCATACCAATAACATATCCAGTGAGTTCCAGTATTAATTGATTGATCTAAGTAAGCAACAGCACATTCTTGTTTTAACGGTGGTGTAACTGGCAAATTATCATTGATATACACACCTTTAAAGTCTTTTATATTCAATTCTTTAAATATACGTTAGATATTATAATTGTTGAGGGCTTTTTTACTCTGTTTAAGCCCTTCAGGAGCTTTCTCCATTTCCTTTTAAGTCCTTTACCTTTAGCTAGAACTGATGATTCCATAACTTCATTATGATGCTTTTGTTCTTCTTCTTGCTTATTTTTCTTTGCATCGATTACTGCCTTAGCTATAACTGCTGAACCACCTGCAAGGCTAACAACATCTACTAATGCAGCAAAAATAGCAGGAATTGTAAATATGAAACCACCTGTTTTCGGTTGATTACGTAGTTTCTTTAACTGAGCTAGGCTTAATGTTAGAGCCATATTATGCCCCTTTCTTAAGCATTTTTGCTTCTTCGCAAGTTGTGCTTTATTTAAAATATTATTAAAATTTAATGACTTCAATTCCTGTGCCAGAATTTGAAATTTTACACATTTTGCTTTCATTATATAAAAAGACTATATTATATTCATGAACTGAATTTATTCGACAACTACGCCTCAGGCTGCTACGCTGTGTTTTGCCTAAGAAAAAATGCAGCAATCTATAAACCCCATACCATTTTTCGTTTTGTATTCATTGCGATTGCTACTCCTAATAAAGCTAATTTTTCACCTAAACCGGCATCTTTGCTAACAACTCTATCAAAAGCTTTGAACTCTAAGTCTTGATCAGCTCTATGCCTCTCTGATATATCTTTAAAGTTCTTATAAACAATATCATGCTCTTGGCGTGCTTGATCTAATCTATTTATACCTCGATCACCTTTCGCTAATCTTTCATTTAAGAGTTTACCGGGACCACAAAAGTCAGTCATGGAGGTGTAGTTCAAAGGGTTATTTATTAATAATATCGTTCACTAAACCTTTTTTATGAGGTAACCTAAATCCTTTGGGTTCGAAACAATAAAATTGGATAAACGAGACGAAATCATATCCATTAGACCCACTTTCTCATTATAAAAATTCTTATTCCCAGCTGCTTCTTCACCTGCTATAACTAATAATCTATCTACTAATTTTCTTACATCATCCATCCAAATAAATTGTTGCGTCATATTTGTGTAGCGCTTAATTACCTTTCCTTGCTTCCTTTCTTTTAAACCCTCACCTTTAGTTTTCAATTCAAGCCAAATAGGCTTAATTAATGTCTTGTACTTATCGTTGGAGCCTGATTTCCCTCTATTTTGTGATGGATCTTGATTTTTATATAAAGCATTTGTCATTTTTAAAATTTTCTTATAAGTTTCATAATCTTCATCAGTGAAACCTATCGGTTGCTTACGAGTTATTAACTCCCATAAACCTTCTGTTCCTGTAAATTTTTCATACATCGGAGCTGATGGTTCTTGTGCGATTTTACTTTCACTATAAATAATCAAATCATCATTATCAAACAAAATATGATAACTTCCAATTTTCCACTGCACTACTCCATCTATATCAATGGAATATAACCCAAACACTTCATCTTTGTCTGACCTATTAATACTCAAATATCGACTTGCTAATGGACCTAACTGAATTTCTTGATATTCATCATCATTATCATCATCTTTCGTTTCTTTAATCTCTGGTAATGCCTTAGGCGTAGCAAATAACCGTTTCTCAAATGAGGTTTCTGATGGTGTTGGTGGATAATTATTCATATTCTGTTGTGCTAAAGGTATAAGTTCCGCAATTAGATTTCTATTGTCATCGGTTACTCCTTTTATGTCTTTTCCTAAGCTCTCAATCGCCTCAATCAATGGTTTCTCTTAACGTTTTTGCTTTTCATAATAACTACGGTGACTTTCTTTCCATTCTTTAAAACGTTTCGCCAAGATATTTTGTAATTCAATATTATTCGATTTTCGTTTTGACATTATATAAAAAGACTATGTTATATCCGCTTTGACATTATGAAAAGACGTAACGTACGTATATCAATTAATCACGAAACGTTAAAAACATAAATGACATAAACGATCACTCGATTAAAAAGAAATGATCGATTTTCTTTCCATACTTTCCATTGTTCGACTTTCTCGTCATATCAATTGTTATAAAACCATAAGGTTCCTTCCATACAATAGAACAAATATCCTTAAATTTATTAAATGACATATCACCAACAACAAACTCATTATAAATATGCTTTAAATTCTTATTATCTTGACGAAATATCTATATAAGAAATTCGCATTATCTCTAATAAGTTGTTTCAGAACTTTACTATATGGTTGTGCAAAGTAAAAACAATCCATTCCTTTATGTCTACCCTGTGTGAAGTAGTTCCACACCTCATTCTGATCCTCTAATATATAGTCATCAAATGTAATAACAGACCGTTGCTTGCAACCTTCTAACTAACAGAAGGTTTAAATGTAGTCAACTGATAATGGAACCTTTCTTATATATCATTATAAATGTGCTGTAGTTGTTGATACTGGGTTGCTCTAAGCTTTTAGAGAATACGTATAAGCGTCTATCAATCCAATAAAGCTAATTTGGAGCTAGAATGAAATTATCAATAACTAATGTTTTTCCACAACCAGATGTGCCTATTATGAAGCAACGAATGTTATTAGGAAGAAGTTCACCATTCAACTTACCATAATCATTAGGCAGCGAAAGTCGTTTCTTAACACTACACATTTTAAACTATTTATAACTTTGAGATCGATCCAAGAATTATGGTCTGAAGATAAACCTAACCATTAAATATATACTTTATTTTTAGTTCTACGTATAACCTTTTCAATTAAGTATACATGAGGATGTTTGGCCTTCATTAGTTCTTGCTCATAAAAACGACCCTTTGTAATCTCATTGCGTTCATCTTTTAAGTGATATGTAGGTGGATCAGTCTTAAAAGCTGTAGCTATTTGAAATATTTCTGTGCTCCAATTGCGTGTGAAGCCTCTTTCAAACTTATTTTTAAACTTGTAAATCCGAACATAACTTGCTAGACTATATTTCGCCTTCGAAAATAATGTATACCTTTTGCTATAGACTGTTGATATTAATTTTTGTTCGTTT
>JAGDQP010072694.1:0-10478 GCA_022664845.1 Lepisma saccharinum | reverse complement strand
TGTTCGGTAAGTAAAGCTTCCAAATCGATGTTCCAAGCTCTTACCGTGGTTTGATGGATAGGACGTGTGATGTAACGTGTTCGGTAAATAAAGCTTCCAAATCGATGTTCCAAGTTCCTACCGTGGTTTGGTAATAGTACGTGTGACGTAACGTGTTTGGTAAGTAAAGTTTCCAAATTGATGTTCCAAGCTCCTACCGTGGTTTGGTAGATAGGACATATGACGTAACGTGTTCGGTAAGTAAAGCTTCCAAATCAATGTTCCAAGCTCCTATCGAGGTTTGGTGGATAGGACGTTGGCTTGCTGAGTAGGAGACTTGATCGCGACAGGGAATGACATATTCTTTCCGCATTTCGAAATTCTACGAAGTTCACTTTCATTTGTTAGGTAACTTAGGTTCGAAAAATCAGATTTTTTTATTATATATGATCCACTGACTGCATGTATTTGATCACAACTCTAACAGGTGTATTATATCGATTGTTTCGTCACATATTTCAGGCGCGAGACACTCGTCAGGATATGAAGACATTCCTCTTACGTCAAGATGTTAAGATTATATGACGGTCATTCAATAAAAGTTTCAAGCACATGGCGAACTTACTAAACATTAACTAGAGATGAAAAGTTTACAGTATCACATTGCCAGCCCCTTAACATATTTTGTCACCCTAACAACACCTTCAATATTAACGCATTTACTTCAACGCTTTTTTCCTCTTCGAAATCCTTTCTATAGAAAGTAGAGTGCTTGTAAAAATGAAGAATTTCTTGTTCCTGTTGTTGTTCCAAAAATCATTCTATCTTCTCGTATCATTTCGTTTTCTCAGTTTTGTCATCTGTTCAGGCTGTGGGAATAGTGGGTCAAGGTTTAACAAAAATGTTTCTTCGTTCCAGTATTTATAGTAGGGTGGTCGAATTCTGCACCATCAAGAGAAATATCGTGATATCTTGCTTTATTGAATCCGAATTAGAATTTATTTTAAGCTCTTTAGGCATAACGGTCTTATCATCAACCCCATTAAATGTACATTTACGATTATAGGAACTTCACAACAGTTAAGTAAAATCACGTCAGCAGATCTAAAAATAAAAATTATAGACACATATTTCTCACTCTACCCACGTGAAAAGTTTAGGACTCATATTGGATAAGGAACTAAGTTTATGTTGATTCAACACTGTAATAGGGCTAGTATGACACCTTCAATTGCGTTGAATGACCAAAGACAACACATCCATTGTGTTGAATCATCGAAATCAACACCGTTTGTTGTGTCGATTAACACCAAAAAGTGATGGTCACCGTGGAACACCGAAAAGTGTTGAATCAACACCGCCATTTTTTTTGCCGTGTATCACTACTTCAATGTTGCCGCAAATCTCCCCTTCATTTGGCCATATACTTAGTAATACCTCTTGTTTTAATAGGACTGTAATTGAGGCCTTCAGTGAGAGAGGGAGCTAAGCCACAAAGGCAACAACGTCGAGATTGCTATTTACATTCACCCGACCGCTGTCTGCAATTTGATTATCCCTATTTGTTGTCGGATGGACCGTGGAGGCTACTGGGTCAATCTGTCGACAAATAACGATAATCAAATTACAAACAGAGGTAAACTTTATTTTTATATAGGCCAGTCTAGTAACTAGACAGAGGTCAGGCGAATGAAAGTAAATATTATTCACGCCTTTATTGACTTTGTGGTTTAGCTCCCTCTCTGACTGAATGACTCACAGTGTCGTGGATGAAAAGATAACTATTCGATTAAACCTAGTCTATCTTTACTTTTTAGTTTCCTTCGATATTTCCAATATTAGTACAGTTATTAAACGGCAAATGATTTTTTTCTACAATCTGTCTGGTCGCTTATTACTGATTATCGTTCCATTGGAACGGCTGCGGCCGTTAAGCTCTGGGTTGCACCCAGATCCAATTTACACATCACTCTATTTCGAAAATATATGGATAAAATCCACAAGTTACTATTAGAATGGTATGTGTATCGGGACGACACCTACTACTTAAATTCGTCACGAATCTTAGGGATGACACTTCTCGACGAGCACAGGTTTCGGAAAGATGTGGAAGGTAGCAGAATGTCTATTCTACAATCTCGCCACAAAGAGAAATTGTGTGTTAAATTCGTGAACTACAGTCGTTTATCAATCATTGTAATTTCCTCTTCTACTTGAGCAGAGAAAATGCTCTTTGCACTTGGCTGCTAGCAACCAATTTACTGACCATAGTAACCTATCTAAGATCACAAAGCCAGCCTAAATCTTTCTGCTTTTGTTTTGATGTTTATCACTACTTTTAAACTATCAACGAAAAAAGGAAGAAAAACATACTTGCGGAACTGAAGTTACTGTGATTAACCATCTAAACGTGTTTGTCAGCTTCCAAGGACAGGACCTACAACATTTTGTTGGACACCAAACCACTCCAGTCAATGGACACCCCTTGAAATTAAAGTCGTAACACAGAAAGCAAGCGTGCTAACCTTTTAACCAATCGGGGACTCCAAACTGACTAGTATTGACCTCAAAGGGGCCACAGTAACACTCCGATACGGTGCCCGTTCAATATTAAAGAACTTATATATTTTTGATTATACTTGTTTAAAATACAAATCACATGATGCGATTATTTCAAGATTACCATCTCCAACAAATTTCCAAGCCTCAAATATTATAACTTAAAAAGTTTTTCTTCCTTTCTTTGTTATGGATCTCTTCTCGCCTTCAACACTTTCATCTCATTTCATTTGAACTAGGAGACCTTTCTGTGGATTCCAAGTTTTCCAAAGCTACATCTGTTCCCTCGTTTACATATTTCTCTGTCTAGAGGGCAGCAGATGGCGAGACAATATTCGAGGGGGAATCCAGAAGAGAAATTGCTTTCATTCGTTTGATTCGCAAGTGAGAAAGACTTGAATATCAGAGGAGCAATTGCTGTTTGAAAATCAGCAAAATCCGGTAGCAACCGGTCAGGGCACAGGTGAATCTCAAGTGTGAATATTACATTACATGGTGGATTCTTCGTATGAATCTTAAGTACGTTCAAAATGCCAGGTATTTTCCACGGAATCTAGAAAGAAGAGAAAATTAGAAAAGTACATTTATAAGCGTCGTACTCTTGCATCTCATTGTGGCTTAGTAACATGGAACGAATTTTGCCAACGTTTTACAGTTGACTGAATACAATGCACTGTAACTTGTGCAACCTTCATTTCTATATCGACTAGTTGGACTAAGTTTTTCTCTTTTGATTTTTCTCAGTCACATAAATTGTTACTCAGCTGTCCTCTTATATTTAATAGTTTCATATCCCAATGTTGAGGAATGGAAATGAAGCATTAGCCCAATATACGTTGTGGCTCTATTCAAGGGTGTCGTTAGCTGTGTGCGGACATTGGAACAACGAGGGACATTACGTTTCTGCCTGATTTGCCATAATAATAAAAAAAAATATTCCATAATAAATTTAAAAAAAAAAACAATTCAGAGATGTGCCCAAAAGGGGACGGACGTTCCTGTCCGTTTTAGTATCAAAATCAGTATGAATTATTCTATATTTATATAAAAATATTCGGAGATGTGGAATAAGGGGCGATGTATGTTCCCGATTAACAAAATAATATCAAAACAAATTATTCTTTATTAACGTATAAAGTCAATAATTTAGAGATGAGGGAGAAAAGAGAAATATGTTCGTGTCCGATCTAACACACAAATCAAAGAAAATTATTCTGTGGTAACTTAAAAAGCGAATAATTCATAGAAGATGATATATTCCCGCTTAATTTAACAAATCAAAACAAATTATCCCATCTAAACTATATTTAAAAAAACCGTAATTCAGAGATAATGAGTGTTCCTGGAATGATTGCTTGTATTTAAGATTGCAATGTTGTAGAAAGAAAAATGTTCATTACAGTTCATCCTGAAGTTCAGTGATAACCATACTTAGTGATTAACTAGTAGCTTAAGTTGAATCACCCTCAAAGTCACTATTCTACGAGAAAGAAAAAAAGAAAATCATTTTCAAACTTCACTGAAGTGAACATCCGTATTTAGCTAGAGTGTAGGTAGGGTTCATTTTATTTAACAGCAAATAAACCTGTCGGAAGTCCAAACGCGCACCACCAGACGCTTTTTCTTTGCGGGTGGGAAAATTCACAGTAAGTTCAATTCCCGTCGGGTCCATTACTCCACCGCATCACGATACTTGCCACTCCTTAATGAAATTACTTGAGAAGACGGAGGCAAACTTGAGCACTAGATATCTCCTGCTACGCCTCTTAGTTGAATTTATATATATATATATATATATATATATATTGTGTGTGTGTGTGTGTGTATGTTGTGCCCTTGTCCAAAGATATAGGTGAATTTGCAACTTGTTTCTATGGTTGTCGGATGGTTGCTTGCTAGCTGGGTTCGAACTGACATGGCCTCCTCCTCAGTACAGACTGGTAGGCAGTATATTAAGCCACTACAATGTTCCGGTTGACTCTCTCGCGTTCTTGTATTACCACGGAGTCAGTCCAAGATTGGAAACTTTGGTAAACTTTATTTTTATGTGGGTCAGTCTAGTTGGACTTTCGACTTCGGCCCGTCACGATTTGCTCGTTAGCTATTAAAATCCACGCCCATGTCCCTGCTGGGACTTGAACCCGGGACGTTCAAGCCGTTGGCCTACCGCTGCAGACCGCACGGCCACCCGGCCGGCTCCAAGGTTGGAGTCAACTGCGTATTTTACTCTTATCATTAGTTTACTTCTACAGCACGGGCAACTTAGACGTGACTTTGTCATGCAAATAACATCTTACTTTTCTGTGGGTGAGCGTTAAATGACATGTGTTAAAATAAACTGCTCCATTGTTCGTTTCCAGAATACCTCTAACTTCAGAAACTGATACCAAGTCCTGATTCTACTGCATTTCACACACTGCAGTACGCAATATCACGGACTTGACACTCTTCGATTCCTTCACCTATCAATTTCACACATCGGTTTGTTGCTTTTTCCGATAGACTGTTGTATGTCATGAACCCAATAGCCTCTGGTGTCAAGGAGTTTTCTATATAGAATGTTTTCGATTGAATTCAGCTGTTACAACATAAAATAGATGAAGAAAAGAAAGGCTATACAATGTTGTGATTCCTCTGCGTCTTTCATATGACATTCATGAACTACTTTAATAAAAATACAACCAGATAGTTACAACATGATTGAATGGTCCGCTAGCAATTTAGTAGTACAGTTCACAAGACATTTCATTGAATCAAGTGGACCTTTCAGCTGAAAAATGAGCTGAAAATGTATATTTATCTTCCGACTCGATTCCACTTCAAGATAATAACCTTTCGCTCTGTCTCAATATCAAAAATAGTCGCACACTAAATAAGGAAGTTGGAGCAGAGCAAACCGAAGCCGTACTACACCCATATACGAGGGGCGTATCATAATGATTTACCGGTACAATTTTCAATGTGTCATGTCTTGTGTCTCGCCGATTGGCGATGCATGCATATCACAATGAACCTAATATATTTGTCTCTTTACAGGTGGCAGCATTAATCTGACTGTCGAAATCCATAGCCAAGACAGTGCAGTTATTTCAACGCCGTGGGAACGACACCGGACAACATGAAGAAAGATCAGAAAGAGCACCATTGAACATCTATGTTTCTATGGAAAGAGGCGTAAAACCTGCGGACATTTACAGAAGGTTCGTGAGAGTGTGTGGTAAACATGCACCATCACAGAAAACAGTTTAAAACTGGGTGGATAGCTGGAAACGTGGCAGCACATCGACAGTGAAATAGACCCGTTCTAGCAGGAAAATGACCATGACATCACCAGGAATTTGAATTTAATTTTAAGACTTTTAGGCAACTTTGGCTCAGGTCGGATGCCTGATGATGGGATGATTGGTAGAAAGAAGAAAGTGGGAGGAGACCCCAAGAAAAGTCACGAAGACAGTGTTTGTCCACCACAAAGCCCACGAGCAGGGTTTGAACTGACGACCCTAAGCGCCAGAGGTGAGCGCTTTAAAAGTTGAGCCACCTCGGCCCCAACATCACCAGGAAAAATATCATCATTGTGGAAAACCTCATTCTGAAAAACAGGCGTATCACATTTTCCGAATTAGAGGTGGAAAATGATAAGCCTATTCTTCAGAATCAGATTTTCCCCAATGGTGATGTCACACTCACTTTCCTGCCAGAACGGGTCCACTTCGCGATCGATGTGCGCCCACGTTTCCAGCTATCCACCCACTTGAAAACCTTTTAATGTGATGGTGTATGTTCACCACACACTAGCCTTCTATGAACGTCCGCTGTTGATACACTGTCTTTCCATAGAAACAAGGATGTCCAGCGCTACCCTTGTTGATCCTTCCCCATGGTGTCCGGAGTCCTTCTCATGGTGCTGAGATAATTGCGCTGTCTTAGTTAAAGATTTCGACAGTCAGATTAATGCTGCCACCTGTAACGAGAAAAATATATTAGCTTCATTGTGATATGCATGAACTGCCATCGGCGGGACACAGGGTATGACAAATTGAAAATAATAAATCATTATAATACGCCCCTCGTATTTATTGGTGGGCAGATGTTTGGTATGGCACCACTGTGCGGCAACCCTTAAACTGAACAAAATCTATTTCATAAATTGAATTTATTTATGGCCTTTTGCCATCTTTGGCTCAGGCCGGGATAGGATAAAGGATTGGGCAGGTTCTTAAGGTACCATCCCGGTATTCGTCTCGTAAAACTGACGGGGAAACCCTGGAAAACCGTGGGGTTCAAGTTGGTCGACCGTGGGGTTCAAGTTGGTCTACCGTGGGGTTCGAATCCGCGAACCTATCCATTGTCGTTCTGAAATTCGCGACATTGCCGCCTGCACTATAGGGACTGGATAGTGGGTATCAATTTTATGGCTATTAGCAGCTTCTTTGATACTACTATCTGTACCACCTAGTTCTATAATTATCACAGAAAATCTATCTTCATGTGACTAGTTTCTTTTGCAGCTGAAGAAAGGGAAACACTTAACAATCCATATATCGTACATCGGGGTGACATAACTGGTATCAGTTTTAGGTAAGTCGTATTATCTGGATGAGGAATATCCGAATTACGGATATCTTGATAATATTCGGTCAATGGACAATATCCATATTCCAGATGACGGACATTCTGATGGCGGATGAACAACGTTAGTCTCGCAACATAATTTTAACGTTGTATATGTACCTAAATGTTCACCTATTCAATGGTTTATACGATGTTTAGAATCAATAACATAGTCTTCATCGTCAAGAAGGGTACGATGAACAAACGTATTTCGGAAACGTTTCTTTAACGTTTTATTTACTCACCTGTTCATTGGCTCAAACCCACCTCTTTCATTTGGATAAAAGAGAGCATTGATGCTCTTGACGGAGAGTTACTGACCATAGTTGTTGTCTACGTCCGTTTGTTTCACTTTAATATATTACTGTGTTTGTAATTTTTCCAACTATCTGCGGTGGGGTTCGAACCTGGAACTTTCCGCACTCGTTCTTTGTACCTCGTCACTCTAATCATTTGGCTACGAAATATCTTCATAGTGACTAAAATTTTACTATTGCTTTTATATTACGAAGACTTTATCTGAAGTAAACGCTTGAATTCGACACTGGGATTGCTGATTGTATACCTTGTGGTACAGTTGTGGAAGCTGCTTTGTTGATTTCCTTGTTTATTACTCTCCCATCTTTTCAACCAATATTAGAAGTCGGATAAACTGTTGAACAGGTGGGTGTATACAACGTTAAAATATTGTTTAATCGTTTAAATTTTGACGACGAAGACAAGGCTTATTCTTACCCATGAGCAAGGTACCACCACACGCTGTTGAACCGACGTATTTGTTTGTGGCAGCTGCTGTCAAAAAGGAGGCTCAAAGGTGGTATCTACAAAGTCGACATTTAAGCAGAAAAAGACGTCGACCCAATGGATGGATTCAACGTAGCAACTGACGTTGGGGGCTTATTGCAGTTAGGCCATGCCTCAGAGGCGGATGCCCAACTCGGGGCACCATGGCAACGTATAGCATGTGGTCCGACTGTTAGGTCCGCTCATTTACCGTAACAACATACTCTAGCCACGAAAGTAATGCCATCTTTTAGCAATGTTGTCAATTATCTGATGGACCGGGATATGAGAGAAAAATAAGGAAGTAGCTTCCACAGCTGTAACACAAAGTACAATCAGCATTCCCAGTGTACAATGCAAGCATACGCATACATACTTTACTTTAGATAAAGTCTTCGTAACATAATATTAATAGTAAAATATTAGTCGCTATGAAGATCCTTTGTAGTCAAGTGGTTAGAGTGACACAAACGACAAGTGCGGAAAATTACAGTTTCGAACCCCACTGCAGACAGTTGGAAAATTTACAAAGGAAAGTAATATATCAACGTGAAAGAAATTGACACAGACAGAAACTATGGTTAGTAACTCTTCGTCAAGAGCATCAATGCTCTCTTTTGGCCAAATGAAAGAGGTGGCTTTGAGCCGTTGAACAGGTGGGCAAATACAAAGTTAAAAAAAAAGTTTCCAAAATACGTTTGTTCATCGTCCACTTCAAAAGTCGAGCTACGAAAAGCTACGATTAATTTCGACACTTTTCACGCTATATAATGAAGTTCTATACAAAAACGATTAAGCCGAAGTTTAATAGAACATATTGTGAGCAAAATGTGTGCAATAAGTGTTTAAAATATAATCCTTGAATTTCAATGTGCGAGAAGCCGTCAATGCTCACCTTAAAAAAAAGATTATAAACTTCTCGCATTTTTTGTACACATTACTT
This sequence comes from Lepisma saccharinum, assembly GCA_022664845.1. Taxonomy (NCBI): domain Eukaryota; kingdom Metazoa; phylum Arthropoda; class Insecta; order Zygentoma; family Lepismatidae; genus Lepisma; species Lepisma saccharinum. Next base: position 1,603 of record JAGDQP010072694.1, on the reverse strand, counting down.
ACATTTGCTGAGCACAAACCTAAGAGAGCTCCATAACGTATGCACAAGAATATAACATAACCATTACTTTGTATATTGTGGTTTAGCAATAATCCTGTAGTTTTGTTCGTTTAAAAGCATCTTGTCACCCACTGATACTGATATATGGGCATTACACTGAAGTACTTCGGATAATTGAATCCGAGCAAAAACACCAGAGGTGAAAAAAGTTCAGCCAAGTTCTTCAGCCCTAAAAATTGGTGAAATGGAGGACAGATGAGCCAAGTTCCTTGTCGACAGCATGTAGGAGGAACACTGGAACTTGGTGCGAGGTGGCAAGGTTCATAATGTTCGACTTAGAGCCTTAGGTTGGTGGTGGTGAGCGTGGTGGGTTATAGCGCCGCCACCAGCCTTATGAAGATCATGAACTTTGCCACCTCGCGTCAACTTCCAGTGTTACTCTTACATGCTGTTGCCAAGGAACTTTGCTCATCCGTGCTCCATTTCACCACTTTTTAGGACTGAAATTGGCTGAACTTTTTGCATCTCTGGTGTTTTTGCTCGGATTTCACAGCTTTTTGTAAGTGTATAATATATATATTTCCTTCGATGGGGGCGCTGCCCGTGACCTTCTTATATTGTCGTGACCTAATCGCGATGGTCGATATGATACACCTTCATATCATATTTCATTTCTCTATCTCCAACGGTATGGAAAATGGTTTTTGGCTGCCATTTTGAATCCAAGACGGCAAGTTTTTTCAAAATGTTGTAATATTTCATTAAACTACTCTTGATAATACACATTTATGCCAAATTTCGTATCTCTATCCCAAACGGTTGGGAAAGTGGATTATGAGGTCCGCCATTTTTGTTCCAAGATTGTGTCTTTGGAGACATTTTGTAATATTTTCGTAACTTAGTAATGATAATGTACCGTCATACTGTATTTCGTTTTTCTAGCTCCAGCCGTTTAGAATGTGTATTCTATAGAAATTTAATTTTGGCGGCCATTTTGGATCCAAGATGGCAACTTTTTCAAAATTTTGTAATATTTTCTTAACCTACTAGCGTTGATGTACCTTACTAGCGGTGATGTAGCGGAAAATATTCAAATTTCATCTTTCTAGTTTATTCCGAACACCCTAAACAATATGATGAGTGAGTGAGTGAATGAGTCAGTTAGCCTAAAATACACAATTTCAAGGATTCACAACTCGAATATGCTTCAAACTACGAATATGAAATTTTGCACACCTGTACATATTTGCCATATCTCCTTAACTTTGAAAGCTCATACTCCTATCTTTAAAATATTTTTTGTTTTTACGGGACCTCGAAATCGCCGATTTCACCCAAAACTCTTGTTCCTGTATAACAACATGCTTCTGGAAGTGCTGACGTTTTGTGACGCGGAGAACTTGGCTGCATGCACTGCCGTGTATGTTGATACCGGAACTTTTGTGTCATTGCTCATAAATAATCTAAACATTATTAGTCAGTAGCATGCTTCTTAGTCCTAATAGAGCGATCTGGCCATGCAGTTGCCTGCCAAGTCCATTTCAACAAATTTTACAGGAACGAACTTTGTGAGCTCATATCTGTGGTTTAATCCATCACATTC
>JAGDQP010072692.1:0-10478 GCA_022664845.1 Lepisma saccharinum | reverse complement strand
GAACTTCATAGACGAGCGTCATTTTTGTTAAATGTAAAGTGTGGTTTCTATGTGTCTTTTTTTTTTGTCTTGGATAGCCCTTTCTGAAATAAACGATTTAATTATTGTTTAAATAAAGTAATGGTAAAGCTATCTCCTGTGCAATGTGCAGGCATTACGTCATCTTTTTAATAAACGTAATTTATTGTTCTTTGTTCTCATTATACATATAATATTATTGGAGTCCTGGTCAATATTCTACAATGGATACATTTATTATTCTTGGTATCAGTAATTTTTCCTCATGTAACAAAAAAAATTTTTTGAAAGAAGGGTTTACAAGCAAAATTATGTATACACACAATCTTGTAAACCTTAAAGCTCCCACATTTAACCCTGCTTTCATTATTATTATTATTATTTACTTAAGTCTACGGCAAATGAGGGTGGTCTGTCCTAGGCCTCTTCCAACCTTTCAGGCATTTTATTTATGGCTATTTTGTATCTAAAGTGTCTGGCTGGGGAGAGGGCCGGGAGAGGGCCGGGAAAGGATTCGGTAAAGTGTCGGCTAGAGCATATTTTGAAGGTGTCATCCCAACATTTGCCTGGTTTGACTGAGCAAAAAGAACTCAATCACGATGATCAGACGCTGGGATCTAGCCCACGATCTACCGAATGCTACGTCAACTCTCTGCCACTAAGCCACACCGACTCGGTCGGCATAACTTAAAAAGAATATCCTTTTCTTGGAGACATGTTAATTTCATGATACAGCAATAATACAAGCTCCTTGCATGTCCTTGGCCGAAAAATAAACATCTAATTCACCAATGACGAGAAGCCTACTTTTTTTCTGACTTTAGCGGGGAAAACGGACACAAATTTGTAATGAACGTACTGCACGAAATGTGATGTTGATCTTTACTTTGAAATTTATCATATCAAGGGCCAATATTGGGAATGATACAGCAAATATTCAGTTAATAGAATATAGCATAAAACATTTGATCAGATAGACTTAACATATAACTTCATATGTAGATCAGTGACAGAGCATTGCGCTATCATTCGGGAGGTCGAGAGTTCAATATCCCAGCGGCCGACCATCGTAATTGTTTTTGTTTTTTCAGGATTTTTTCTCAGTCCCACCAAGGAAATGCAAGGATTGAATTTTGTTTCGATCATATTCCAGACGGATTCATTCCTTTCGTTTAGATCGCTTCATTCCCATTCAGTGTTATTACGGTGTTAATCCATCAGAAACATTCGTCGCTATTCCAATTTCGGATTCAACATTGGCCTCGGGCCAATGTTGCCAAATCATTTCCCCTTCCCTATCCCGGCCTTAGATGCCTAAAGGCCATAAATGAAATGTCATGCCCCTCCCTAAAATAATAACGTTTTCAGTTGTTATGCATGGGCAGTTTGCTTTTCAAAATAAAGCTTGTATTTATTTTAATGGTTCACTTATCAGTTGTGTGTAACGCCTTCTCGCTCTCTTTCTCTAATACACACAGCTATGGGACGCGAGCTACGCAACTCAACCTGCTTGTACTGGTTTTAAAGAAACAATAACTTCCTACATTTAAAAAATAAATTAAAACGGAAAGAACAACCGTTTTTCTTGACGAAGTAATCGACCAATGAAAATGGATTTACTAGTCATGTTTGTTTCTTCTGCCAAGTTGGGATTTGTGGGTGGGTGTGTTTCAAGATGCATATGCTTTGGGAATAAATCATTCTTTGTGCCATATAAATAGGACAGCTTCGATGCAAGCAGTAGCCGTTCGAACTGACTCTTACGAAATTAAGCTAATTCCTTCGAATATTTCGATACCACTGATTTCAGATTAAAGATTTACTGCTCATCCAGATCACAAGTAGGTCTACGTATAACTAAATTTTGTAGTGTTCGTCAGTAGCAACACGCTGCATTACGGGACAGAATTATTTGGGTGCAATCAAGGTATTCCGTAGTGCGATATGGGAGGACAAAATATAATGTTTCATTTTTACACGAAAAAAAAACAACATAATTTCCTTGATTTTTGAGCTAACATAAAGCTGTAGCTACTAGTTAATTATGGCCTCACTGGAAAGAATTTTGAGGTGTTTCATTTTCCACAAATTAAATTATTTCATCCTTATATTTAAAGGAAACCAATAAAAAATAATGGAAATAATCACTGCATAAATGGTTGTGCTAATACAACACTTCGGTGTGCTACGGTGACCACTTTTTTGTGAAAATCCACAACAAAGATGACGATTTCGGGGATTCTCAAGTTTCTCATTGTGCTACTATGACAACCTCCATTGTGTTGAACCTCCGAGATCAACACCGCTTATATAATGCCTTTTCAAAGGGAGCGGATTTTCCCGTCATTCTAAACAAAAACAACAACAAAAGTCATTTTATAAATTGCTTTTATTTGTATTTCTAGCATAGTTCCGAAACAATTTTTCATGCCTATTTCTACAGCCAGTAAGTGCACAATACATTCCCGGGATATTGTTTTGCACGGTCGTTTTTAAATGATAATTTCACGCTACTTCATTCAACAACACACGACATGCATATTCTATACGGTATGCTAAAGAAAAGAATAATATTTTAGATGTACTTCTTAAGTTAAAATGTGAACATATTTGTTGTCCATTTAACTGTTGATTTCGATTGTGCATTTCATGACCAAGACTGGCTGTATCGTCTGAGTGACATAATTTCCCGAGATACCCGAACTAATCGTTGGATGCCCCCTGGAAAAATCATAATGAAAACATAAAACCATTTTGACAAAACTGTAGTTATAAGCTTCTCTGTAGATGGCAGGACCAATCATTGCTTACGTCTGCACAAGTTCATGCTTTAGGATCATCAACAACAAACAACAATGAAAAAGGGAATGCATACAAATGAAAATTGATTCTAAAGTTTTTAAATATGCTGAGTGATACTTCTTTACTTTTCACACTATCTTTAATAAACAACAGCTTTCACAAACACTCCGGTCAATAAAATAGGTCGGTCTGACGCTATGACGTGATGTCACTGTATAAATACTTTTTTTTTGTAGGGGCCGAAAATGAGTACTGTTAAACTCTGGTCCCCCATTAAATAATTAACTTAGGGCTAGTTTTTCGTTGTCTGGTTAAAGTACAGGTTAGCTTCCAGTTTTTCAATTTCTAGTTAGGGGGTAACCAACAGTTAAGTTGAGTAAACTGGAAGTTAAATTATCCCGTACTTCTACCTCCAGTTAACGCGCTAACTGGAGGTTTTAAAAAAAGTTTGGCAATTGCCACCTGTGAAAGATGTTGCATATGATTTCAGATTCATCCTCTTCCGATGAAGAGGGTGATAGAATTGTATTAGAACACATAAAGAAAACATCACAGTTCTTCTACCCAAATTTTTAACATATTTTTTTTTTAAATTCAGATTCAGTTAGGTGCGGTACGAAAAATATTGTTTTGTGCCCGCTGGGGCATGAAGTCAGTTTGTGTTTGCACTCCCACAAAATGTAAAAGTTACTGGAAGTGTGTGGTGTTGAAACGCGATGTTTACTTTTGGAGCTCCAAAAATGTAAAATTTACGGAAGAAATGTAATATTTTCAATTTGTGTGTAAGCATTGAAACGGAAAATATAACGAAGGTTGTAGTGATGCGAATGTTAAAAAGCAAAAACAGTGTCTGGGAGTTTATTTGATTTCGAGTTGAGAGTGCACATTGAGTGAATGTTAAAAGGCAGGTGCATCGCGCATAATGAAAACATGTTGTAAGGTAACTTTAACTGCCTTTGCTACTCGACGTGTCCGTGATTTTTCTATCAAAATACGTGTCATTCATAACTTGAAGTGCGAATATTAAATAGGTCGTTAGTATTCTTGCGCATATCGCCATATTTGCATGTGTTGATCAACACGAATGCTTATTTAACAAAATAATAATAACCCATGATATTTAGCTGATTTCTAGTTGTTGTTAGATGTTATGTATGAATTATTAACAAGCGAATGAGTGGGGCTGAACGTATACACGTATCAGTAGTTGACGGAAGCTGTGATCCCGAAAGTAAAGATTATCCGTGATTGTGAGACAATCTCATAATATTCCCCAAACAATAATGATAATAGAAAAACAATCTTCTTTACTTGATGACTGGCAGATTCCTCGTGTTATTGACCGATGTGTAGGTACAAACTATACCACCGACGTCAAGAACATACACTGTGATATCTATGTAACATATAATGTAATACTTTGTATTATTACGTGTCTTGTACACTTTCCTTACATTTTATTGTTCCGTTTTGAAGCTGAGAAATGTATAGTTACCTCTGGCTAGAAAACTCATTAATGTAAATAAGACATGCCAATAATTTTAAAACGATATTTCAAATTACGAAAAACGAATATAAAATAACAGTTCCAAACTATCGTGTTTATTTTAGACGGCTCAGGTGAAAAAAATATAGGAAATACTAGAAGAGAAACTCTTCACAATATACTTTATTATTATAGACCTTTGTACACTACGTTTGTATTCTTTTGTGGCAGCATACTGTAAGTTATTTCCTTTGTAGAATTTGCGTTCTTTCAATTCTTCGCAATTCTATCTTGTTTATATATTGTATTCAGTCCATTGTAACATTTATAAGTTCATTGTAATAGTAATTCTTATATGTTATATGTATGTATGCACGTGTGTCCGTGCATTGTGTACTACGTGTATCTGTAATGACGTATTCTATACCAGAATGGTTGGGCATGGAATCTAATCACCAGAATGAAAATAAATAAAATCAAATAAAAAACATTTTTTCATGTTTTATAACATTCTTTCACAAAAAAAACTTCAAAATCTGTTTGCCCTTGTACATAGCGAATGAATATTCCTCTATACCCTTAAAAAATCACATACTACTTTGGAGAACAATATATATATTTTTTTTTTACAATTACAACAATGAATTATTTATGATCAATGAATTAGTTAAAACGTTAGTCGATGTTCAAAACATACATCTAGAAAAAAATCACAATTGGACTGTCTCGGACAATGTTTTGAAGTATTATTTAAGTTTTATCCGTCTGTGTCAAAGATGCCTAAACGCAAAACGTGAACAGAACTGTTCTCTCACGGACAAGAGTGCTGATAGGATATATTGCAATCCTAATGTAAATAAAAAGTTGTTTGTACATTTTAACGTAAGAACATTTGATTGTACTAAAACTAAACAAGTGCATTAGGTATGTTCAGTAGTGAATATTAGTCATCAAAAAGTAAAAAAAAAAACAACTAACTTCCAAAGTTGGTCGTCCGCTTCTAGTACAATTTAAAAAAAATACCGGGAAGAAGTGGATAATTTGATCGTTTGTGTAGTTGATAATTTGATCGTGTGTGTGGTTGAGATCGGAAGTTTTGTTTATTTTATTGTATGAGCGGGATGAACTATTTAGGAAGCAGAGGCAACTACTTGGCGCAAGGTTACCGCATAGTTCGATTGTGGGAAAGTAACGATCATTCATATTGTGAACAGGGATATTGCCCTGGCTGTGAGTATCACAGCTTGTGAACAAATACGGTGGTACTCAGGAATATCCTCGAAATTCTGTGGAAGCTATTGATTAATAAATCTAACAACAAATTGCAGAAAGTGTGGTCAGCTTTTTTCTGGCGAAAAGAACTGCCACGTATATTATAACAAAAAGTATAAAGATACATGACCGCATCTAACGTTACCTAACATTCACGTTTGCATCTTCAGTGCTTTAGGATAACTACGAAAATGCAAGAAAGCAATTATTAATAATAATTATGAACATACGAAAATATACTTTGATAATATACATGCCGCAACAAACCTTGCCTAACATCCACGTTCCCATGGTCACTAATTTAAGATAATGTACATAAAATGCAAGAAACAATTATTAATAATAAATATAAACATCCCCACCATGCGTGGTAACCGAACGAAACAAAACCAGTGAACTGAATGTAAAAATTGATGCTCATTAGGCTTTTAGTTGAAAATCAGGCAGACGACCAACTTCTGAATAAAATGCTTTTTTTTATCTCGTAGAAACATTTTTTTTATTTATTTTTTCTTCGGCTTTTAAAACCTAGCACTTGAATATGCTTTCAAACTTAAAAAAAAAACATATCTAAACCTTAAGTAAAGCGATTTCTCTAAAGAATGTGGATTCTCAATAACGTTCAAAATATTAAAACTGCAGCAAGATAGAAAAATAGAAGATAAACTTACTCGTATTGACTAGAAAATTTTTGACACATTTTTTTGTATTAACCCTTGTACACTAAACTTAACTGGTACCTTAACGTCCTTTACACTCAACACTGGTTTCCCTTTCATAGAAAGACTGTGGAAACTTTGAATGGCTTCGAGCATTCTGTAGAACCTACTCAGTTCATAAAAATAAATACATCTGTGGAGTTTTTGTCTAATAATGCAGAAGCGTTTATACAATTGTTGGTTACAACTGCCGTACAATACCGCTGGGTTCTTAACGTAACATTTTCGGGGAAATTACTAACAGAAATTAATCACACTAACAGGATTTGTTAAGACAACTTCTGATAAACATTATTTTATTCTACAATAATTAATTATACCACATTTATTACGCTACTTCCTAATATTTATTTAATTTTATATTTTTTGGTGGTAACTTACTTGCCATGGAACAAGATTTAACCTGCACGTCTTTGTACACTGCTGTTAACAATTTGGTGACTGCAAGTTCCAAAGACAAGAGTATACCGTAGAGAAGCGTGATTCTAATCTAACCTATCACCTTCCTTGGGTAGACTGGATATAGGCTTCAGTGTTGGAGTTGGAATATTGGCCTCCTACACAGAGTTGCCAACTCGTACGAGAAATTCTCGTTAAAGAGTGTCTGAAAAGTAGTATTTTTTTCTGTCAGAAAGCGCCAGAACTTGTATATATTATGGAACACTTAAAAATTAAGAAAGGGCAAGAGCCCAAAATCCTGAGCACCCACCAAAGTTTACATTAATAGAACACCAACCATAATTTAAATAAAATCAATAAATTAAATTTTCAGGAAAATTCAAGCAGATGTAGAGAAAATTTTCAAATCCCACAAGACAAAACTTCAACCTTTGCTGAATAGTACTCGTATAAGGGTCCTTCATCTACAGTAAACATCCTATAACGGTAAGAAATATAAACGATACAAAGAAATTTACGAGATTCATTAAATAATATACTGTTAGAAGGAAGTTATTATATGTGTGAGGAATATCTAAGTAGTTAATTTTAGTAATGTGCTTATTAGTTTTCTTTATAAGTGTACAATAAACTTTGCATTTTCATTCTTCCGTGTATTTTGGGATTATACAAAAAAATCTGTATGTAAATTAGGTATGTATTGTTAAATGTATTTTCAAATTATAGGAAAATCATGTAAATTTGGTCATTTAATTTGTATATTGTTATAATATTCTTACATTTAACTCATGCCCTATTGTACACGAATAAGTACAACCTTGTATGATATATGGAACGAATAATGTATTTACTTACTTATTAATTTAGTCGCCCTCGTTACAAGTTGACCTACAATTTGGTGACCGTTATTTTCAATCCTCACCGTAACAATGCAGTATATTTTTAGCTTCTGGGCACTGTTAGTTCCTAGATGAGTACGGGGCCGTGAACCACCAAATTTCCCGGTAACCATAATACAGTTTTTCTCTACCCAAAAAGTCACCAGATTTAGCGTTGGCAAAAAAAAAAGGCAACAGAAATACATGAAAAGACAGAAAAAGAAGACAATACATGAAAAGACATGTGGAAATGAATTAGTGTGACCATACGTAGCGTTTTGAACGGGACTGCAAGCTTAATTTCGCATTTCTCGGCACCTCGTCGTTGTAATAAAAATGTCGATCTTGTCACGATCTTATTGACTAGAATACATTATCATATTGCCACATTAACTTCATAAATCTTTGATATAGTTATATTTCATTTTGGAGGGGTCTTAAAGTTTAGGAGGGGTCTGATTTTAAGATTTCAAGTTTGAAATCTTGTATCTTATGAACGTAGTCAAAAGCCTGCCATGTTTACATGAACCTTGTTGTTATTCTTCTGTCGGAATGAATTGTCTTTTTTTTCTTCAGTCGTTAGTCTCAGGCTGCGTTACGTGACCAACGATGAAGGAATTAGCTTTCATGGCTTTAATAAAGGAACTAATACGTCATTCACCTGCTAAAGTAGACATGAAACCTCCGTTAGGAAGATCGGTCACGGCTTAAGATCCCACGTGACATATATCTATCTATATAGCCTATATAGTCACATAGCGGTAGCGGTATGTACTCTGCTACCTCTGAGGTAGCGGTTAGAGTCGCTGACTGCAGATCATGGGGGCCCGGGTTGGATTCCGTTTTTTTTTAATGGGATTTTTCCACAGTGAAAGGGTCTGGAACTGTGTCCATCGAGCACCGTGATGCAATTTAAGAACTGATGTGTATGAAGGTAGTTCAGAACTTCGGCTCTCCTCTCCCTACTACACGGAACGGCTATTATTAGGTCAATTTACTTACACTCTTCCAATTTTGACTTCACACTCCCCAAACTTAAAACGCAAGTGAAACCCTCAACATCACGATAGCATACGCCTTTCCTAAATATACGGACTTTTGTAAAATTTACTTACATGACTGTAGGAAAAGCTGATCGGATTATATTGGTAAAAGTAGCGCTTCGTGCACCTGAAAAAATAGTAGTAATTTTCATAGTCCTCGTGCCTTAACTAAGTCATGTCGGCTTCATGAATTGTCATGAAATCTTCAATTTCCCATTAAACTTCAACAAAAGATACAGTAAGTCGTGGACCTTCCATTACAACGCATGGTCTTTAAACAAGTCGTCTATGGCATGTTGGTTCTAATTTAGTTATGTCAGCAAAATTTAAGTTATTTCAAAATACAATCAAATTATTTTTAAAATACCAGTCAGACAAACATAAACATACATATATATTTTGGAGATCGCAAAGCTTAACGTAAATAATAGAGATGGAATTATGCACGAGATTATTTCCAGAAGGGACGTAAAATGATAGATCCCTTGTACGCTATGTATAATGCTCTGATTAATCTGTTCATCTTAATATTGTCACATTCAGAACATTAAAATTTACTCTGCTTCTTGAGAATTTTAACCCTTAAAATTCCTATCTAAACGTTTAAGGTTTAGGTTAAACAAGTTACAGACTGGTGTTAACATATTGTAGAACAATCTCGGAAAATGGCGAAGTATGTAAATTTGCAAAGTCTAACTTAACAACTGCTTAATGTAACACTGTTAATATAATTAAGAATCTCGAAAAATGTGTCGAGTACACCTCCATTGTACTAGAAGCTAAAACACAACAATAGTAGTAGTAGTCATTTATCGTACACCAGACGCTGATGTTAACATATTTCTAAACAATCTCGACCTATTACAAAGAAAACTAGTGAATAAATCCCCCTCAATCATAGTCTGTGGTGATTTCAATGTTAACATACTTAACAATAATTCCCGACGCGAAAAGTTCATGAACCTGATAACGGGGTCGCGGAACAAGCGCGGAACAGAATAAGAGCGAAACTTTCGCTTTAATTCCTTTCCCGCTTGTTCCTCTCGCTCCAATTCCGTTTCGTGCTTATTCCTGTCGCTCTAGTTCCTGTTGCGCTTGTTCCTGTCGCTCTAATTCCGTTTCCCGTCCGTTCGCGTTTTTTTTTCGTTTTGCGCTTGTTCCTGTCGCTCTAATTCCGTTTCGCGCTTGTTCCTGTCGCTCTATTTCCGTTTCGCGCTTATTCCGTTCGCGTTAGTTCCGTTTCGCGCTTGTTCCTGTCACTCTACTTCCGTTTCGCGCTTGTGCCGTTAAGGCCACTTTAGACGATCCAATTTCTCGTACGATCCCTCGTGTGCAATCCCATCGGTTACATTCTTTGATCGTGTAAAGCGCGGATCGTACGATTTTTCATGCTATCTCCGATGTGTTCTCTAAATAGAAACGGTCCTATTTTTCAGCAGATTTTTCGTACAATCTATGACAGCGCCCCTACTGGCAATATAGCATGCTTTCCTATTCGGCTGTTTGGTTATGGATTACGACACAAAGAGAACATATTAACGTTATTATTTGATGCAGAAATTAACATACATAATGGCATAATAAACTATTACAGGTATAAATATATAAAACAATGTTTTTAAGGAAAGTGTAAAAAGGTCAGTGATACTGCAGTACAGCTACTTCTGCTATAGAGGACTGGCAATACCTCAAAATGCTACGTTTTGCATTCTTATAACCATAAAAGGTACTAAATACGTGAGAAATATGTTTTAAAATATAAAGACAAATTTCTGATGTGATCTAATAGTTACTGCTTTTCCTATATATTGTGCAATGCAGTTAAGGTGATTTTCATTGTTTTTCTTGTGCGTAGAGTACC
>JAGDQP010072689.1:0-10478 GCA_022664845.1 Lepisma saccharinum | reverse complement strand
TCGCTGCGCCAAGAATCCAACGGCAGGCCGCGCATCGAACTTGAGGAGTTTGGAGGAACTGCGTCTTTTTATCTCAACCAGCATCTGCATTGCACTGCGCCACATGATGCAGATATTACCTCATACTCCAGAGCGCTGCGTCCGAATGGGGAAACTTCCACATTCTGCCTGTATAACATGCTCCTGGCAGTGCTAACGTTTGTGACGAGTAAAACTTGGTGGGACACGCAGGAGTATTGGAAGTTGGCGCGAGGAACTAGGCTCATCCATATTCCATTTCACCACTTTTTAAGGTTGAAGGAGTTGACTGGACACTTTGCACCCCTGGTGCTTTTGCTCGTATTTCGCAGCTTTTTACACTTGTGTAATGTATATACTCGCTTCGCCTCATTGGGGCGCTGCCCCCAGAATTCCAAGATGGCCTCGCTGGGGCGCACCCCTTTATCGCAATCAGGCTCCAGCTGGGAACTGTACCCTAGTAGGTGAGACGAGCCGAATTTATTCTAACCTACTCGTAATGGTACACCTTCATACCAAATTTCGTTTCTCTAGCTTCAGTCGTTATAAAGTGGGGCTTAGGCGGGCATTTTGGATAAAAGATGGACACATTTTTAACGTTTTCTTATATTTTCGTGACATACTCGTGATGATACACTGTCATACCAAATTTCATTTCTCTGTCTCGAACGATGTGAAAAATGGTATTTCAGCTGCCATTTTGAATCAAAGATGGTGATTTTTTTAAAACGTTGTTATGTTTTCCTAAACTACTCTTGATAATACATCATTATGTCAAATTTCGTATCTCTGGCTCAAACAATGTGGAAAATGAATTTATGACGCCCGCCATTTTGGATCCAAAATGGCGTCTTTAGAGATATTTTGTAATATTTTCATAATCTACTAATAATGTTGTACTGTCAAATCAAATTTCATTATTCTAGCGGCAGCCGCCTAGGCTGTGTATTCTTTAAAATTTAGGGTTGGCGGCCATTTTGAATCCAAAATGGCGACTTTTTCAAATATTTAAAAATTTTCTTAGTTTGCTATAAATGATGTAGTTTCATACCAAATTTCACTATTCTATCTTTAGTCGTTTAGGTTGTGTATTCTTTGAAATTTTAGATTTGGCGGCCATTTTGGATCCAAGATTGCGACCTTTTCAAAATGTCGGAATTTTTCCTTTATCTACTTATCATCCTCTACCTTCATACCAAATTTCACGTTTCTAGCTTACTCCAAACACCCTAAACAATATGATGAGTGAGTGAGTGAGTGAGTCAGTGAGTGAGTGAGTGAGTCAGTTAGCCTAAAATGTGCAATTTCAGGGGTCCACAACTAGAACATAGTTTGAGATACGAATATGAAATTTTGTACATCTGCACATATTTACCATATCTCCTTAACGGCAAAAGCTCATATTCCTATCTTTAACATCTTTCTTCTTACGGGGCCCCCAAATCGTCGATTTTGCCATAAACTCTTGTTCCTGTATAACATGCTTCTGGCAGTGCTGACGTTTACTGACGTGAAGAACTTGGCTCATGCTCTGCCGTGCATGTTGATATAGAATGGGGATCAAAGCGCCTTCCTGTGGTCGACCGTCTTCGTCGCTTGATAATGATGTTTTCGCACAGTTCATCGCCAATTTTGACTCTTGTTGTTCGGTCTTTTGAACAGTTTGTAATCAAATCCATTGTTGTTTGGGTAGTTTCATGGAGTATAGCTTGTATGTAACACTGTCATGACAAACGGTGTCAAACGCACAGGAAAAGTCCATGAATATGGCTGTTACTTTAAGTCTTTATTGAGATTTATTTGGACATCTGTAACGATTCAGAGAACCTGATCTATGGTGGATACTTTAGTTCTGAATCCGGCTTGACTATTCAATGTTACAATCTATCCAAAATAAAACAAAAAAAAAATAACTTATTGGATTGTTTGTTCAGAAGTTTACTGTTAACCAAATATCTGCGTCAGTGGCGAAGGAAGATGCAGATGTAGAAATTTTCCAAAAGGCCATTACTGTATCCAAGAACCACACCCACTGTTCCGTAGTTGCGTTGGTCTGAATACGGATATATTAGTTTTACTTGTAGGCCTACAACAATCAGAAAAGTTTTCTCTATATTTGCATAATCCCTCTGGCAGCTCTGCAACGTCTGACATCAATAAAGTCTGTGAAGAGATTGGAGAAATTAAGGATGTGCTACTCTTGTTTCACATACTCTATAACATTATCTGATACCACTTCTTATTATTATCTAAAAGGAAAAGTTAAAGCTTACAATATGTGAAAGAACTCGGAAGAGTTGCGAAAACAATACTTAGCTTTTTATGCAAAAGCAATTAACAGAAATAATATGAAGGAAGTAGGTGAAATTTTCAACGGATATACCAGTTCAACTAATTTGGATGAAAGTAGATACTCAATGTATCTAAACGCTGTTGCTAAAATGTCATTAAAATCAAGGTTCAATATGGCATCTCTTCCCCTAATATCAAGTGCAGCTGAACAACACTGCCTTCGAACTACTACCAGATTCAAACATGGCTTGGATTTGACAACATAATCGCAACTGAATGGGGTTGGAGACTATCCATTCAACAAAACCACCAGCGCCTGAAGAAGTTATTAATTTGATTACATGTAATTGTAAAGTTTCTTGTAAATAACATCTCTTGATTGCACAGAAATGTGTGGGGTTTGCAGAGGGTCATGTACCAATGTCACTGTGATACACAACGAGGACTTTGAACTTTGAAGATAATCCAATGGGAAAAAGTGAGAGTGCGTTAAGAAAATTACAAGCGAAGTAACTGAAGTGAGTTACAAGATAATTAATAACTTTTTGATGTTATAAAATTTGTGGATTAAAGCCGTGTTTTAAATATTTTTTTTAACATTTTCTCTATCTTTAGAACAAAAGCAATGATCACCATATCTACGCAGTACCGTAATTAAGAAAGGCATTCCATTATTCGTTTTATTTAATAAACATTATGCTCAATGTTCACAAACACAATGTTTGATTCACCTAAACAATAAATACTCATTGAGAGTCATTTATGCTCTACAAGTTTTATTAGGGATATTTTTGTTTGCATATCGCAGCTCATTAAGGAACAAAATAGCAAAAACATTTTTATTATATATATTTACTGTTTTAGGTAAAATTTACCAAAAAATCGTTAAGTTTATCGAAAACTTAAAGAAATAATAATTGTAAAACACAATTTACAGCTTAAATCAAAATGAAATATATCAATATCTTGATTCGTTTTCAAGATAACACCTTTTCACAGAAATGTTATCTTTTTTTAACTTTTTGTGGAGAGGTAGGGGAAAACAAGGGGTTGTAGTGTGAGGACTTTAGCTACATGCTTCTCTACAGGGTGGTAGTCGATGAAGAAGAAATTAGCTTCATACCATTTTTTTTTCTGTCTAAAGGAACAGATTCACTAAGCTACAGTGACAAGATTTGGTGGTACATAGCGACCCGATCAGAGCGCGCGAACCTTCAAACTTGCCTCGCTGCACGGCTAATTTTTATATTAACCACAGCAAAATATATACCAATGGAAAGATAATTTTATGCTCTACAAATTTTATTAGGGCTATGTTTTCCATATTGCAACTCATTAAGGAGATACAGGGCAAAAAAGAAATAGCGTGGATTTTCTTTTCATTTTTTACTGTTTAGGTTGAATTTACCGAAAAACTATTAGGTATATCAAAAACTTGGAGATAAATAAAAATGTAGAATATATTTCACAGATTAAACGAAAAGAAAAAGCATATCAATATGTTGATTAGTTTCGGAGATATGACCGTTTTTCTAAAACGCTGATTTTATAACTTCGTGGGAGCGTAGGGGGGAAGCAAGAGGTTAGGAGCGGGGACTTTTGCTTAGACAGTTGTCTCCACGGTAGTAGTCAATGGAGAGAAAATTAGCTATATACCATTTTTTCCTCTATCGGCTGTTTTACATAACAGATTGACTGGACTATAATATGTTTGTATTACCAGCATGATTATCATTTCTGTCTATATCGGTGATGAGAATATTGCCCACAAGTTTAGATCTAAACCACATCGTACTTTACCACAACTGTTGCTTTATCACAGATAAGTGTATCGTTATTACGACTAGCATAACTTTTGGTTGTATTTTTTGGAAATAAATTTTAAAGTGTCACTTACTTTAATAACCTTGTAGGCCTTCATGGAAATGGCGATCACTCAGCGAATTGACACTGTGGAGACTCGTTGGGACATCTCTCAAATATAATTTCGGACAAAGTAATCTACTTGATTTGCACAGGTTTTGTTCAGTCACACTAGGAAAATTGTGTCCGTTAATGCTCAAAGACTTTCTATTCCTGAAATTAACACTGCTTGAATTTTTGAGGGTATATTTCAGCACAATTTTTAAGCTTGATAACGACTTTTACAGGACCTTCGATTTTATGACGTTGTAATGAACACTGTATTGAGTGAAAAGAATGCGGCGGGGATTTCGAAGGACTTCTTTCTAATGAAAATTTCGTCATAATCACGTTCGTTGTTATAACATTTTACCTGTACCACATTTCTTGTAACTTACTTGATTTATGAGAAAACTGGAAAAGGCAAAAATAATAAAATAAGTCGAGGGTCATCTATGGTGCAGATTTTATACTACCCAGTTCACAGTATATTCGAGAAATTGCGTACAATTATAGCCAGGCGTATTCTAGAGACTATTACCGAAATTCATGAGTTCTGATTGTTAGCGACCATTTTCTGCACGTTATTTTGTTGGAGACTTAGGCATTCTTATATATAACGAAATAGAAATCTCAATTTTGACTATGTTGATATATCTTTCCCATAATTAACCAAGAACAGCTTAATACCATCACAAAGCATGTCTCTAAAGTGGCCATGGCGGGCCATATTAGGGACCAAATAAAATATATCACATGTCACACAGAAAATTCAGAAAACTTTAAAGTGAAATTTTTGAGGAAAGCGAAAACAAAACCAGAAATATTTCGAATATAATGAATACTTAAGAATATTTCTTTTTAGTGACGATAATTTAAGTTACAAATATAAACTTTTGCAATCCGATTGGGTTAAAGCTAATCTATTTAACTACCGAATTTACTACAATCAGGTAAATGTTGAATTTTATTACTTTTCTGTGTGATGTGCGATATTTATTATCACTGAACTTTAAAGTATGGTAGAGACAATCGAATACAACCGAAATTGTATCTTTCTCCACAACAACGTTCTCGTAATCACACTTTCAGTAACTTTTTTACGAGATACCAGGTGTATGTATAAGTAGTTTACGGTTTACCTAAGAGATGGCCCCAGCGAAAAGTACGCAGCATATTCATTTGACACATAAGTAATTTTGTTCGTCTGACATTAAACTACAAACACACACAAATGGAGTCCGCCAAACACTAGCCTCTTTGTTTTATCGTTCAGTGATCATGTCGAAGTTTGTGAATAAAAAAGAACATTTGCGGCACGCATTGCTTTTCTTATTTAATCAAAAGAAAAGGCTGTTAAAAGTCATCGTGTGCTGGTAGAAACATATGGTGAACACGCTCCATCGATTAGAACATGTGAGACATGGTTTCGACAATTTAAAAGTGGTGATTTCAATGTGAAAGACAGTGCGCGCTCTGGTAGAGCACAAAAGTGCGAAAACGAGCAATTGCAGGTATTATTGGAGGATGACCCAACTCAAACTCAACAGCAATTGGCAAAAGCATTAAATCTGTCACAAGAAACAATCAGCAGACGTTTACGAGTAATGGGGAAGATCAATAAACTGGGTAAATGGGTCCCACACGATTTGAATGAACGTCAAATGGAAAATCGCAAAGTCACTTGTGAAATGCTGCTTCAACGCCACGAAACAAAATCCTTTTTGTGTCGAATTGTGACGGGTGACGAAAAATGGATTTATTTTGAAACCCCGAAGCAGAAAAATCGTGGCTTTCACCTGGCGAAGCCAGTCCTTCAACACCAAGGCCAAATCGCTTCGGCAAGAAGACCATGCTTTGTGTCTGGTGGGACCAGAGCGGTATTGTGTATTATGAACTCTTGAAGCCCGGCGAAACCGTTAATGCACAACGCTATCGCCAACAAATATTTAATTTAAATCACGCATTGATCGAAAGACGAGCGGAATGGGCCCGAAGACATGGCAAAATGATTGTGTTACACGACAATGCGCCGTCTCACACAGCAAAACCAGTGAAAGACACCTTGAAATCGCTTGGATGGGACATCCTTCCGCACCCGCCGTACTCCCCAGCCCTGGCGCCATCTGACTATCACCTCTTCGCATCAATGGGGCACGGGCTAGCAGAGCAGCACTTCAGCAATTTCGAAGACGTTGGAAAATGGCTCGACGAATGGTTTGCCGCAAAAGACAAGCAGTTTTTCTGTCATTGTATGCATCAATTACCTGAAAGATGGGCGAAATGTGTAGAAGCCGATGGCCAATATTTTGAATAAAACAAAATTAATTTCCCCTGAAAATTACGTGTTTTCTTTACCACAAAAACTTATGCATACACCTGGTACCTAATATTATACATATATAATTTTAATCTTATATTTTCACCTGAACCCCTAAAGTAAGGTTACCATAATTGAGAGGCTTAACATCAAAGGAATAAAAGTGTATCAAAGCAACAGACCAGGGAGATTGACATAAATCCTGGGTGGAAATTTTAAAGCTTTTCCGTGTGAATTTGTTTATATATTGAGCATTTTAAGTGTCTTTGTTCGAAAAGATGACTCTGACGTTTCTTACCATTTCAGATATTTTCAAGTGTTTGTTTTATATTCTTATTATTTTTAGTTTGTTCTATAATGTTAAAACTAAACGAGTAGAAACTAAAGAAAACTAAAATGTTAATGAGAATAACAAAGAGAGTTTTAGCCCAGTCAAAAAGCTAATACTCCACTTCTATTTTAGTCAAAGTTCTTTTTTCTGTGTGTGTTTAAAACTACACAAAATTTAAGTTAAAAAAAATGTTATATTGAATTATACATTTACAAGACTTCCCCGTCACATTTGTGTAAATAGCAATCACATGAAGGTGAAATAATGTTTTCTTTATGTGTTGATTTACAGATATGTGCAAAACGTATTCGGGCGTTTCTGATTTTGTATTCAGGCAACCAAAAAGCTTTTTCACGTACAGTGATGCAGATTGTGTTTACTGTAAAGTTAATATGTGAAACATAGATGGCACTAATAATTTGATTATTTATTACATTAGTGATCATAATTCATATAAATGAACTTTAATATTAATTACAATGAAAAATGTTACGTTTATTGGATAGAAATAATTGTAAATATTCTTTTTTAACTTAACGCTTTGGTACATTCTGTATATAATGTAAGCCAAATGTCAATGGAGATTTTGTTTTATTCTGCAGGAAAGTTTTCATGTTTGGTATTAGGCAGTTAAGAACTTAAGATACCATATAGTAAGTGGTGCCTATAGTGCATTTTATTTGAATGATTTAATAAATTCCATATACAGCTCAGATGCCCCGTTTTACATTGGTGGTATTAACTAACTATAATGTAAACAACGATAAGGATTTGGGAGGAAATAGGCCCTGACCTTACTCAAAGTCCAGCATAGCATTTACCTGGCACACCAGAGGGAAAACACTAGTCAAAATGGACCACCGCGACCTTCGAATTGCGAAGTCGACTCTCCATCAACGGAGGTACAGATGTTCTTAAATATATATTCTTATATCTATCTACAGTGTGCTTATGAACTAGACCGACAAACTTCGGAAGGTGATTTCTTACATCAAAACAAGACGAAAGTTCTTGTGACAAATTTCTGACATGTGCATAGTTTCCGTGCCAGAGATTGCCGCAAGCGTGCTAAAATGAACATTAGAACTTCATATTTCTAACACCACGAACAGTAGAGCTGATGCAGCATGGTATCTACCGTCTAAGACTAAATCTGTTCTATCCAAAAATGCATATTTCAAAATTCCGCAATGGGCACTCAAGGGATTCCCCAAAGGAAGTAGGAGATTTCCAGAAATTCTCTGAAGTAAAGATGGTTGAAAATGAGCATGAATGGGAAAGCTTTAAACCAGGAAACTATAATCCATTTGCACCAAGCAGATCCTCTTGTGATATCTCAACCATATTCCATATACCCAAAGATTTTCTTTAAAAGAATGCGTGGTTGTATAACGGTCAGGAGTAAAAATGGCATAATTTCTTAGAACGTTTTGTTTATTTGGTCTGAAAGACATTGAATATCATTGGCCGATTAAATCCGGGTGATCACGTATGCCATCTTTCCTCACACGGGAAGTCGTTTAATGCATACTCATTTCGATCTATATCGACTTCAGAAAATTTCCGGGAATCACCAAAGTCCTTTGAACGAATGCCCAATTTTGGAATATGCGTTTTCAAATAGTGGTCTTGGACGGTACCATGTCACATCAGCTCTACTGTTCATTTTCCCACACTTTCGGCGGGATGTACCTCAGAAACTATCGACATTTCGAAAAATTGTTAGAAGAACTAATGTGATGTGAAGAGACAGAAGAAGATGTATTGTTTTGATGTGAGGAATGACCACCCGAAGATTGTTCATAAACACGCTGTATATCTATATCAATCTGTGGATGACGTTTCACGGGACAAGAGCGTATCCAGAGAAAGTTGAATAGCAGGAAGTACTACAAGCCAGATAGTTTTACTGCAGCTTTTAAGAGTAGTGTGCAGATAAGAACAAGAATATATTTTTTTTAAAGAAAGAGAACATCAGCCGCTGTTTGAATAGCATTTTTTATGTTTATTCAAATTCTTCTAATATTTGCAATGACCACGCTCAGTTTGTAATTTTGAGCAAAATAGTACCATAGGAATGCTCAATTAAAAGTAAATAATGTCGCTCTGTTGCTTTGGACTGATTATATATATATATTGGAATAGTTTTAGAAGATAATAAAAATGGAATGAAAGTAAGTAGTATGGAGAAAAATAAAAATAAAATACAGGTTCTTATATGTGTCCATATATTCTACAAACCAAATTTAATTTAAATCTGAGAGTATAGGGTTGATATTTCTAGTTTCGCTAGATTACTTCTGTTTATGACTACTCTTCTGAACATGTACGTTTTCTCTCCAATTTATAATGCTCTTGTTTTGTTTGTTTTTCAGGTGAAGAAAAAGAAGTCAACTGGCAGCTGTTGTCTGAGTGTGTCGAATGAGGTTTATACAATTCACCTCCGTTCAATTACTTGTTTTGTGTGTGTGTTTATTAGGTCTTGGAAGACTCAGATTGAAATAAAGGAAGAATGGAGTCTCGAATAATTGTTGTATGTTTCAAATTGACTACATTACAAGTTCTTTACTACTGATCATAGATGAACCCAAAATATTTCACCCTCTTTTCATACTCTTGATATTTCTTTGTTTCTCTCTTCAATTTCCCTAATTCATTCTCATCGCAATCTAGCCCATTTTCCTTGTTACCTCATTCCACAGTTTGTGCTAAGTTTCTTCTCTCCCACTATACATGCACTTGTTCCCAATACATTTTTGTTTTAAAACATAATTTTAATAATTGCGTTGTATTCCTCATGTTTATGCCCATTACTGTCTTTCAGTTCTCTTATTTCAATGAAAAATCTTACAGGATGGCAACACTGGAAAAGAAGATGCCGTCTCCCTGTCATTTTCTTCATCATTAGGAACAACTGCCGTCCCTAGGACATCTTGAGGACCAACAGAAAAAGACCGTAAAAAACCTTCCCTCCAACATGGCGGGACCGCTCTTCCTAGCACCATCTCCTCCTCAACGCAGTATCAAATTTTAGTATCGATAAAATTAAGGATCCGAGGAAGTATGACGACAAGGGAGGGTATGATACAGAGAGGAAGAAACAGAGCGGACGAAGAAAAAGATGAGGAACGACTATCTCCTCTTCTCTTTTCATATCATGTCTCCTTTTCTTCTTGCACTTTTTACTTCTACACTTTCCTCCCATTTTCTTCAGTCCCGCTCAGCACCTTTCTCTTCATTGCAAAAGGCTCATTGATCGTAATATTGAGGAGAGAAGTCTTTCTCTTCCGACTATTGTTTCCTAAGTGGTACTAAAACGGAGCAGAGAACTGGGGAAGGAGATACAGACTGGAGCAAAATAGGGGTTGTGAGTGGATGCATTGCAATGAGAGGACGACGAAAATGGTGGTCGGTGTACGAAGCAAACAAATTTTCCCCCATCTTCTGCTTTTCTTGGCGAAAACTTGTTCTGATGAAATGCATGTCACAGCTTGAAGAAAGGCGTTCGTTTTGAGTAACGATCTTGAATCTTCTTATTAATTTCTCGGCTCTTGTCGCTGTCAATGGCTGAGTTGGTGTGGTAAACGTCACGCACACGGCGCGCATCTTTCCAAA
>JAGDQP010072687.1:0-10479 GCA_022664845.1 Lepisma saccharinum | reverse complement strand
GTGTTCAACGGCATTTCCGTACCAAGTATGGCAGAGACCCACCTACTTCAAAAACCATTCGTACGTGGTATGAAAAATTCAGAGATACGGGCTGCATCTGTAAGCGAAAATCGACTGGCCGTCCTTCAGCTGAGGAAGAGACAGGAGACAGACTATCGGCTTGATGTGTGTCGTGTTACGCGAGGTGCTCACATAGAGCACTTGTGATGTGACTGAAAGAAACTTTGAGAGTTACCCTTCTTATCACATGTATTATATTCACATATGTTCATTATATTTCACAAAATAAATTTATGAAATCGGGTACATCATTTTGACTTACCCTGTATTATGAGGTTAAATTTTAAGAGAAAATTAAATTTTAATAAATACCCTCTTATATTCCTAAATTTAAAATTTACGTGTGCATATAGCTTTTCTTGATCATAAAAAACGAAGTACTTTTATTTTATACTATATCAGATAATTCCTATAAAAATAATATCCGACTTGGAATCCATTTTTTTATAATTACTTATCCTCTTTTATTCACCCCCTTCAACTAGATTTAAGTATTAAGAAAAAATATTCATTAGTAATTGTATCTGAGTTTGGGTAAATGAAATTAAATTACTGACAATAAAGATACCACACGTTCCGTAATATTATGTCGTATGGTTTATACCAGTTAAAGTCCCGCAGCCTTGTATAATGTCAGACCGTACCGGCCGCTGAAAAATATAGAGTCAAACTCGATGTACCAACTCGTAACCGTATTCCTTATCGTCCTTGATAAGTAAAAGTTTAAATCATAATCTCCTATTATTATATTACACCTAACATTTTTTTCTCAAAATATTCCAAGTTCTAAAAAGCGAGATTCAGCAAATGTGCTCTTGCCATCTTATTTTATAAAGCCTTTGTTCATAAATTATCTATATTTTCAAATAACCTGTCTAAATCCTTCTTTTTATATGTGTATGCTGTTAGAGAAAAATTCGTCTTATTATTTTATAATTCAGTTTCTGTGAAATGAATTTTTTTCTCTGTCTTTTTCTCTCTTTCTCTATGTATGTATGAATCTATCTGTTTTTCTGATTAATTTTCTTAGTGCAACTTAAATGATTGTCATTCAGCAAGTTCTTATAGAATAAATAAGACTGCTATGCAAATATGTTATACGCTGTAGATTCCCATAAGTAAAAACATGGTGCACAAATTTTAGTAAATCTCTGAAGTTTCGTGTTAATATTCACTCGATTTTAAATAATATATTTGTGTAAATGTTCAACATTGAATGCACAAATGACTTTTAAAAATAAGAGTTATTTAAGAACAAAGGATAATGAAGAAAGACAAATAACTGAATAAATTCATCCACAAGTAAAATGAAATCTATACAATGAGAAAGGATGAACTGGATAATCACATGATTAGACGAGAAATTTACTATATTGTATTCCTATAGACGAGGTTAAAATGTAATTTTACTATTTTGAATTTCGTTCAAACAAAAAAAATTGTTTCACAAGCTGCTTTAATAAACATAGCAGTATATCTATAGAGCTGAAAAAAGCACCATGAATAGTTAGAGAACCACTGAATATGATCGTTCTAATATATATTTGAAGAAACTTTAGTATTTTCAGTACAATAAATGTTTTGCAAGGCAAACTATTTGAAAACTAAAGTTGAATATTCAATTTTTAAGAAATATAAAATGAGAACAACAATTCTTATATAAATCAATACATGGTTGGCATACAAAAAATAACATTAAAAAGTACATCGTTAACCATCCATCTCCCGTATGAAAAATACTCTTTGTCCTTTATCAATAAGTTCAATATGTTGAAATTATTGAATAGTTACCTCTTCAGTTTTATTTAAATTCCTCCTTCAGAATGATAGTGAAATTTTTAATCCAAGCAGAAAATTATACCTGAAACCGTATGCATTGAACTCAGACGTATTGCTGTTAAACTTAATTAAAGGTCTTCATGAGCTGTTTAATAACTGACGCCTTGCGTTTAATCCCTTACTTTGCCAAGTAATATTCATAAGCGATTTTAATACAGTAGTAATTAGTTTACAGTTTTAGCTTATTAAAATGTGATCAATAACCAAGCTTTTTTGCTAGGAGAGATTTATCAGTAACATATTAATTAAAACAGTCAATTATTATATTTACAAACAATAATGTAAGTGCTATTAGAACATAACCCACAACTTTTTTACTCTTTCATTTGCTAGTGAAAAACTCATATACTTTCAAGCGTAGAAAGTATCTCTCCTCAACATATGAGAGTATATATAGATAAAATGTTTTTTTCTGAAAGTTGTTAACTATTTCTCACAAAAATAATCTTTACAAATTAATATTTAAACTAAAAACAGACGCGTAAACTACCCGACATTGTCTTATTGATACCAACAAAAGGCATGTGAAACTGTTACCAGCAACATTGACAGAGGTGAACGACATAGGGATTCGTTAAGCAACAAGGGTGACAGAGGTGAACGAGAAAACGAATCGCTAGCAACGGCTGCGATCAGTGTTGACAACCGCGGAGGTAACAATAAAACACCGCTTCAACACCAGATAAAAAGTTACTAGAATGCGCTAAATGTAAGTGTAAAAGTAGCCAAATAAAACGCAAAAGAAATCATAGGTGGAAAAGTTGTTCGTATTGTCGTTATAGGCAACGAAATGTGTGCAAAAAGAAAAGTATACATTTTTCTACATTTCCACTCTGGAAGAACGAAAAAACTATTATATTGTCTTCCTAGAGACGAAGTCGAAATGTATTTTTACTAATTTGAATTTGGTTCAAACAAAATTTCTCTTGCAGCTACAGGAATAATTATATGGGCAGAACAAAAAGAGAACCACCACCAAATAAATATCTTTGAAGAAATTTATCATTTTGAATTAATAAAGCCTGATCAAGAGGAACTTCATGAAAACTGAACTTGAATATTTCAGTTCTGGGCAAGTAATATATAGTTCGCATCCAAAATATAAGTCAGCTATGTCATTAACATGTCATTGGGTATATAAAAAATATACCCAACAAAAGTTCTCTAAAACTAAAACTAATATATGAACTCCTCCAAAAGTTTAGTGTGAAAGAAACACTCTTTTTCATAACTAAAAGACAAGTTTGTATCCCTCCCAAAATTTATGTAGTGATGCAATTCCTTTGAAAGAGCATAGGGAATAAGATTTCACAAAACTATTGTATTCATTTTGTCTTCAACTACAAATTTCAATATAACTTTTAGTCCTTTAGGCACAATTCACTTACACCTTCAATCAACTCAAAAACCCCTGGTTATAAAGCATGGCCAATATCTCTATCATCCAATCAGATATAAGTTCAAAGCTTGTTAATTCAAGAAAATGTACTGAAAATCTATCTGTCAATGTGATAAGCTTGTATATAGTGTACGTTTGTATATTGTAATACTTCAACAGTCCAACTCATATCTGTACAGTCTGACAAAATTTGGTTTCCTAACCTGGACGTATGTTTTATGATCATTAGATGATTCATTACATGTTTTGATATAACAGATCCAGTATTGCACCAGGGTAAGTCAAAATGATGGACCTGATTTCATAAATTTATTTTGTGAAATATAATGAATATATCTTAATGTGAGCTACGCGCAAGGAAAGGCAAAAGTTCAAAGTTTAGTTGAGTTTAGTTTATGTCCCGCGTGGTTGCATTGTCTACCGCTACGCGGCGCTGGAAGCAGTTAACGAAAATGGCGCTGACTGGAGAGCAGAAATCGTTCTGTGTGCTGGATTACCATGTAAACAACTCTGTGATGAGTGTTCAACGGCATTTCCGTACCAAGTATGGCAGAGACCCACCTACTTCAAAAACCATTCGTACGTGGTATGAAAAATTCAGAGATACGGGCTGCATCTGTAAGCGAAAATCGACTGGCCGTCCTTCAGCTGAGGAAGAGACAGTGGAACGTGTTCGGGCCAGTTTTGTGCGGAGTCCACAGAAGTCTACCTATCGGGCAGCGAGGGAACTCGAAATGCCACAGAAAACTCTATGGCGAATTCTGCGGAAACGTTTACAAATGAAATCCTATCGCTTGCAACTGCTACAAGCCTTAAGAGACACTGATTATGCTGCTCGAGCGTCTTTCTGTGCTGATTTTCTCACGTTAATGGAAGAGAATGGGTTCGCTGAAAGGTTACGTTACAGTGATGAAGCGGTGTTTAACCTTTCTGGGAATGTGAATAGACACAACGTAAGGATCTGGGGAACTGATAATCCCCACGCAGTTGTGGAACACCAACGCGATTCACCCAAGGTGAATGTGTTTTGTGCCATTTCCCCTGAAAAGATTTATGGGCCCTTTTTCTTCCTTGAACCTACTGTGACAGGACATGTTTTTCTTGATATGCTGCAACAATGGCTCCTTCCACAGCTCGAAGAGGATAGTGCAGATTTCATTCTTCAATTGGATGGTGCCTCTCCGTATTACCATGGCAGCGTTCGGGATCATCTCAATGAGGCATTGCCACAGCGCTGGATAGGCCGTGCATCTCAGGAGGATCGAGTTCTCATTCGTTGGCCACCTCGTTCCCCCGATCTGACCCCGTGTGATTTCTTTTTGTGGGGTTTCATAAAGGATCGTGTTTACGTACCACCACTTCCAACAACATTGGGTGACCTTCGCGCCCGCATCACAGTAGCCATTGCAGAGATTGACCGTGACACACTACACAAGGTGTGGCAGGAGATAGACTATCGGCTTGATGTGTGTCGTGTTACGCGAGGTGCTCACATAGAGCACTTGTGATTTGACTGAAAAAAACTTTGAGAGTTACCCTTCTTACCACACGTATTACATTCAGATATGTTTATTATATTTCACAAAATAAATTTATGAAATCGGGTACATCATTTTGACTTACCCTGTATAAACTGATGAGTAATGTTTAATGTACATCCACCACACTTCTATAACCATTTCGCATCTGTAATGCTCGGACAATTTTTCTATAAAAAAATTGAACTTCTTAAAATAGTCAATAAGTTTTTACTGTTTCAAATATACATGAGTCTAAAATAAACAAAACATTGCAAAAAGTACACTCCATCATCTTTCACACTACTAATTCAAATAAAGTCAGTGTTTTCAGGACCGTAAAATATATATTTTTAAATTAGTTTATCTCTTACCTCTTCCGTTCAAGTAAGTTTCGCAATCCACATTCAAAACTCACTATTCTAAATTCACCACAATTTTCATGTTTTGCTAAATATGCATTATGGGTCTGCATAAAGTAACTAGGTTTAAGCACTGCGTTCCAAGTGCGATCATTTAAAAGTTCACTACGTGCAAGTTCATTTAAGTCCCAACTGAGACAAGCGTGTGCTAACTGGTTGGGAATATTGTGCAAACAGGCAGCACAAATTAAAGGCGTATTAAGACAATCAAAATTGTCTATGGTGTTCCAAACAGAAAGTTTTTCAATAACATTAATTCCACACTCACAAGACGGAATATTAG
Organism: Lepisma saccharinum; assembly: GCA_022664845.1. Taxonomy (NCBI): domain Eukaryota; kingdom Metazoa; phylum Arthropoda; class Insecta; order Zygentoma; family Lepismatidae; genus Lepisma; species Lepisma saccharinum. The sequence goes on along the minus strand of JAGDQP010072687.1, from coordinate 4,959 downwards.
GTTTTCCATCACTTTAACAAGAAACAGTTTCAGCAGCATGTGGTGTTTAATTCAAAAGAATTTTTCAAAGTTAGAGAACATTCATTCTGGAAATCACCATCAGAGAAAAGAAAGTTTGATTCAGTAATATTTTCTGCACTATATAAACCACTTTCAACAGGTTTTGAAAAAACAGTTTGATTCACTCTGGGAACCACTGTTAACTGTCATTGAAGATTCAATAGGACAATCAAAACTAGTCACTAACGAAGTACTAGGAGACCTATTTTCAATATGTACCAAGGCTAATGCTGCACGTTCTGCTTCCTGCACCGCACAAACAAAACTGTCTGATGAGTATCTCTCACCACAACCACTTGTACGGAAAAGTAATTTAGTTGATTTCGGATAGTTCAAATATTCTAGATTTAACACACTTTGTCCCAGGAGTAGTTCCAAAAACTGTTGTCTACGGCTGCCATGGACGTACAGAACATCAATATGTTTGTATACTTTACAAGGACTTGCTGTAAATGGTTGTATGCTTCGTCGCCTTCTGACCATTTAATCCATAGATGTTTGTGGACAGGTACTTGTTGTCCAATTGAAGTGTTAGCGGCAAGTCTTAACTGTTAAAGGGTTGTTCAAAAATCCAAGTATGTTCGGTATTGAGATCAGGATTGACAACGGCCAACTCTTTGACGATAAGGTCATCGTTACCAGCTTGATCAAACGCCAAAAAAAAGTATGATTGCCCTCATACTGTTGTTATTACACTGATGTAAACAGGAACGTACTTTCACGTTCTATACATGTACTGAGACAGAGTTCCAACTACTTTACATAAATAATAACGACATAAAATTTATGCTACCCAACGTCAAATTGATGAACTATACCATATTATTCGTATGAACGTTTCGATTTTCATTTATATTTATTTATGAAATCTCAAATTGTGCATAAACCACTCAAGTAATGAAATTTTCAAGATTTTGACTGAACCTCATTTTAATATTTACAGGTCAATCTTTGACATCTCATGTAGAATGCCTAATGTATTGGTAGGCGACAAAATAAAAGCATACAGCGTATATCCATTAGGATATTCTTCAGGTGCAATGGTATGCGCTGCATTTTGATGAAATATGCCAGTACCGCAAATCAAAGTATGATAGCTAGGAATATACAAATTGTTTGGAGAATTAGGAGTCAAGGGAGTGGCCGGATAAAATTCACAACCAACTTGCACTTGAAGTTTGTTAAGATTAAAATGTTGAAATTGGAAAGGATTTTCATTGTATTGTCCATTAAATGCAGTATTTGAAACAAAAGAAATAACAAGACTTTGGTACTTTTCCTAAAAATAAATTATCCAAATTGAAAGTAGATACATTTTGAGGTATGGTATGAACACGTGTCAATGAAAGTCTTTCAGTTCTGAAGCATATATCGATTTAATTGAAAAGAGACATCAGCAGATATTTCTATACGACGTGCATACAAATGAACTTTGAAATCTGATTGTTGTGCTGCCATGAGACAGAATGCATCCTTACTGCGACTGAGCTTAACTCGCATGTTAACTTTATTTGGAAGAATACGATCAAGGGTTGTAATATCAATTAAAAGACGACCTAATATTTCAATAGATGCACTACCTGCAATCATTGCACTACGTTTTTGAAATCCAACATTGGCATTCGTTAACGTATTAAACTATCCCGCCGTATCCTTATACCATAAACCCGTTTCCAAATGAGTATTGTTAGGATCTTCCCCATAGTTGAGACTTGTTTCAAAATAGGAATGGTAAGGATAGGTTCCATTCGAAGACGAAATGATTTTATCATTCAAGTAAACATCGACTTGTGAAAACATGGAATGTAGAAAATTATCTCCATTTCCCCTTAGTACTTAAAATTTGACATAGAGGTAAAGGTGTGAAGGATGAATACACTTAAACGTATCTCTAGAAATAACAAATTCAATAGGTCCTTCAGATGTGAGTGTTGAAATAGACCGATAGTCAATAATACGTGAGGATTCTATAGCAGTTTGTGCCATGGGTACAGATACCAAATCTAATTCATTGGGATAGCACTTTTTACTACCAGGTGTAAGAAACGACATGAATATTAACTAAAAATATACCTCGGTCTAGTACGTGTTTGTTTAATATGCTTTGCAGGCGGTTCAACACGAGCAGGAGCTCTTCGGTTGTGTGTGCGTCGTCTATCACTACTGGTAAGCAGCTGATTTAATTTTGTTTCCGCTTTTGTCTTTAAAGCTGATCCTGCTTCGTGTACGCGTGCTTTTACGGATTCTTTTACAGGTTGATTTTCTAACATATCCCCAACAACTTGAATTACTTTTTCTAACGCTTGCCGTCCAACTGCTTTGGCACCTTTGTTTAATAAATGGCATTGCAAATCGAAAAAGACAACTAAATAAACTTCCGATTCCGTGGCCGTTGACAGACGGCTCCCTCAAAATTCGGATTTCCGCGTCCAGGATGTAGTGCTACTTTCATTTTGGGAGACGTGTAAAGTGAAGGGTCACTGTCAATGTTCCGGATGCGAATGGCAAATTACGTCCTGCATGATTCTTTAGTATGATTTCAATTGTATCGAAACTTAATTTATATAGTGGAAAATAGTGGACGTTTTGAAATGTAATAGTTTGCACTTTTCCATTATTCGTATCCGTCATGGTTACAATTCGAAATAATGGTGATTTGTATCACCTACATATTCTGGCTCAATGAGATCCGTATATACAAACACTTATTGTGGGTACCCAATACCTAGGTAGGGTTGTTTTTGTACTGCTCCAAGATCTAAAATGTTAATGCCAGGTTCAAATCCAAATTTAAAGCTAACATGGGGGAGAAACAAATAGCTTGTATATTGTTTTGATTTGAACTGTATCGGAATAGGTAAATTCTATCCATGGTGTAATTTTATTGAGTTAATCCAGTAATTGTTGGACGGTCGCATAATATCCTGATGTAATACGGTGTTTTAGTTTTGTTCCGTACTTTAAATCGAACCAAAAGATATTTTCACCATCAAGAACATTTTGACATGTGAGTGGAATATGAATTTCAGTAAGTCCAACCCTCCACGATGGATCATTCAATTGAATACGATGATTTGAGAATATTACGAAAATATGTACATATATTATTTGTATACGTTTGTGTACTTGAATTTAAACTTAGAGAATATAAAAATTATCATCCGTACTTTCTGAAATCATGTTTTCTGTTCAAAATCAAGTGTAATGCTTGACGTTCCAAATTGGAATGGCAATATTTGTCCACGTTCATCTTTCAAGTCTATGTGTAAAGTATCAATACATGTTTTTTCCGCTTTCATATTATATATTGTGGCCGTTCAAACATATAGGATTTGATTTCACCACACTGATGTTCATGCACACTGATTTCTCGAAGTAGTTTTGCAATAATAGGTTCAGTTTTGACTACATCAAGACAAACATTAATTTGGGAAGGGGTATTATAATTTAAGTTACATGGAAATGGTGCAGCAATGGTTACAATCAATTGTCGTTTACGACGACTATGTGGAAAATAGTGCATACTTTGACTGTCTATGTTTAGATCATTACTAAACCCAAGCAGATTTTGTAATGCGGGTGTCATTCCAATTAAATAATGTTGTTTTTGATATCGCCTGTGTTTAATGTAGACACGATCACGTGTGTAATTATAATGTAACATACGAGGATCATCTATGCCTTTTGCATCATCTTCATCATCGAGATTACGATCATCACCTACAAGTTCTGGTTCAGGATCATCACCAGCAGTAGTAAGTTGTGCTTCTAATCCTTTATTCATTTGAGTTATTTTAAGTAAATCCTGAAGTATGATTCGTAAGCATTCTTTTTCATCTTCCTTTTTTGGTTCTTGCAGTGCTTGTCCCTTTTCTTGAGTCTCCAGCATTTGTGGAATACTTTCCAGCAATGTCGATACGGAAACATAGTACCCTTGTGGAAATTTAATATTATATTGTATTTTCTTTTTACCTTCTGTTTGAATTAGAAATTCTATTTTAGGACTATTTGTTTCCATAGCGACGCCATATTTTAAATATGGTGTCCTTAAATCCCAAAATTAATTATTCTCGATCCCCTTTCTTTATATTCTAAGGGAAATAACTCGTAAACTCCCACAGATAGGAGAAATCGTCTTGAATTAAACGTTGTAGGCCAGTTCAAGGGCTTTCCAACGAGGTATGTGCCATTTCTGTATCTTTAAAACTGACGGAGATAGACTAGTTTATGTAATGGTAGGTGTATGGCTTATGGCTTTTAATGCAAGGCCAAAAAGATTGGTCTGAAACTTGCATTTGTAAGTTCGTGAGTTTTGTGTGAAGGACCGTTACGGGTAGGGGGAATACCTTCATTAGAAGGTTCTTAATCATGTGGTACCAGGTGGCAAGCCGAAAACCGTGGCAGGAGACCGGGAGGGGGGAAATGGCCGCCGGTGAAATTCGTCTCTGGCTTTAAAATGCTATAACTTCTACTCATTTTAAATTAAAACCTTCGTGCTTTTGCGAATATTTTAATAACACATTAGAAATCCCATTTTAGGACAATTTGTTTCCATAGAGACGCCATATTTTAAATATGGCCTTCTTAAATCACAAAATTATTTATTCTCGACCCCTTATTCTTTATATTCAAAGGAAAATAACTTTTAAATTGCTACATGTAGGCGAAAGTACCCTGAAATAAACGTTCTTGGACAATTCAAGACCTTTAAAATGAGAATGGTATGTGTAGTACTTTATGGTTTTTAATACAGGGGCAGAAAGATTGGTGCAAGACGTCGTGAAAGGTGGAAATTCAATATCACAAGCTTAACCTTACTGATTTTTTATAATGACTCAGAGCGTCCCTTTTAGGATTGGGCGTGTAAAAGATAAATCAGAATTGGGATATCATCATTGT
>JAGDQP010072686.1:0-10479 GCA_022664845.1 Lepisma saccharinum | reverse complement strand
TCGAACTCTAAATTCCAACTGACACTTTAATTGGCAGATAATTTTTGTTTACTTTTTCAGTTATTTAAATCCTCACCTGGAATGTTTGGATATTTTAATAAAATAATGTGAATTTTATATGGGTGTATTTGAAATAATGTTATGTCTTATGATTGAGGTAGAGATTTTCTATGTAATGTTGAAAACCAAATATTTGGTTCTCCTGCATTGGATAACGGTAACCAAATTATTTTTTCTGTGAAGTCGGTCGGTTAGATTGAACCCACGACCTCCCGAATGCTAAGCCAAGGCTCTATCACTGAGCCACGGTCGCTAGGTAGTGTTTTAGTGTGGTTAAGTATATGAATCACTATGAAATGAATGCATGTTTGGAAATTATTCATGCGATTTTTGTTAAAGTTGCCGGATTTTAAAGTGTCGGACTTTAAGAAATTGAATTCAATCGTGTTTGGAATTGTCTATGGACTGCCCTACACTTGTAATTTATAAGTTTTGTTTAAAGGCAATGACAGATAACTTACTAAAATAGGGAGCAATTTATGATTACAAGCACATAATTCATTAAAACAGAACGGATATTTAACTACAAGAAGTACATTTGGAATTGCTGAATTATTTAAAATAGATCTTCCATTTCCATTATCTATTTCATTTTATATTCAACTCAGAATGGTAATTCTTTTTTATTTATTTATTTATTAGAAGTTAGCACGGATACAGCAAACGCCATTTTACACCGTTCTTGTAACAAAGTTATATAACAATAAAAATAATAACAACAAAAAAGAATTATACAATAGGAAATAAGATTAGTTTTTTAACATTCATTCTAGATTCATATAACAAGCCTTTCGAAATTTACTTTTACTGAGATAGAAATCTGGTGGCAAAGGAAGAATATTGTAAAAAATGTGACAATCTGCATACAAGAGATAGCTGGACCAAGCACAATCTCGGTTTTGAGAGATAGAAATGATGTGAACGAGAATTTTGTCTGGGTACTCTTAGATTAAAAAATGGAAGGTCATTACCTGCATTATTTTATAAAAAAATTTTAAATCATTTAGTTTTCTTCGTGTGTCTATGTTTTTTAAGTCAAAAGAGTTCAAAATATCTACCTTAGATTTGTGTTGCAGGTTGTACAATGCAGATAAAGAAATTTTGGACTTTGTGCAATTTAGATAAGTTGGTTTCACAAGCCACAGACCAGATAGATGAACAGTATTCAATAGTAGGAAGTACACAAGTGAGAAAATATGACCTCATAGCTCTAAGATCTTTAATATCGGTAAATCTGTAGAGAAGTCCAAGAAGTTTGAGTGCTTTAGAAGTTACGAATTCAATGTGAGGAGTAAAATTAAGTTTTTGATCAAATATGATAACCCAGATCTTTGTAGTGGTCTACCTATTGTATATTAGATGAGGCTAATATGTACGTACATGTTGTGTTATGGATTTTGAGTGAGAAACGCATTACAGCAGTTTTGCAAGGCTTGACTTTCAGTAACCAATTATTGCACCACATTTCAAGAACAGAATCTATAGCGGCTTGAAGGAAGAGAGTACAAATTGATAGATATTTTCTCTGAGAGAACAGTTTTCAAAAAGAAATTTGTAGCAAGTCAAAGTGCGACAATCGGTGCATAAAGTTGATGAAAGTTCATAGCGGAACGTTATTGTTATTTACAAGAAAGTAATTATTTAATTTTTCGTAGGACCTCTATACACCTTTATTTAAAAAGTTCAATAGCTATGAATATGTTAATATTTTGCAAGATGGTTTGATACAAAATTATGTGTATAGATCATTGTAAGTCTCTTTAAAATCAATGTCTTCATATTCACTACACGACATTTCAGTTAGTATATAGTTCTTGGTTCTTATTCAGGTTCCAGTTACCAACTGGAAATTGTCGAATGCAGGACAAACCTCGCAAAACCAAAACTTTTCTAAAAAAAAAAACAACAAAAAAACCGGACATATTTAATTTACAGGAACAAACATTTTGATTGGTAGAAGCGCGTCGTAAAATGCATAAAACATTAACGAAAAAAACCCAGCAATTATGGTTTAGTCAGTTCTTCCTACAAAAATTATTGAGCGCGTTACATGGACAAAACTATAAATACATGGACAGTAATTCCAACCACGCACCCTAGCAGTTATTAAATACTAGCAAATTACCACTCGTGATCATCAAGTTTACCGTAAATAGCACAAACAATGCAAGCCCAAGTGTAATAATAACTTCTTACTCATTTTATATTTAAAATGCCGGATTTTTTTTCAAGAAAATTCTAAATTGAGGCGTGATATTAGTAGAAAGGTTAAAAAGCCGGACAGTTGTTAACTCTATGTACTATTTACAAACGCCCCTGTTACACGAAACACGTTCTTCTACATTGAAATGAGCAGATCATTTTCAGATATATATCTTGTTTTGGTGCTGGATTGCACATTTTGACTGGAGCACGAACGATTGATACAAACATGGCATGAGATAGAGGTTCCAAACTAATTCTATTTCTCATTCCATCTATTTCTCGTTCGAAGCAACGCGAAATTACGGTATATTTAGTTTCAGATCAGAAATGATTCTTACAGGAACACCGTTCCAGTTCTATATTTCTTACCGCAACGGTGTTCCGGTGCGTTCCTGCTCAATTTAAACACTGGCTACAATCAGATATCCCTACGATACGAAAATTTTAAATAATAGTTTCGAGCTTCGTAAACGCTTGTAGTTTTCTTAACGATGACTATAGTAGTGTAAAGAGTTTCTGAATCTGAGTTTCTGGTTTAATATGTAGCAAAAGAAGCAATGGGTCAACAAAGGTCAAAATTGACATTTGAAGAGCAAAGAAAAGTGAGTGAGTGAGTGAGAACGAAATAGGTGACAAGATTTCAACTTATACAGCATCTGCTGTGCATCAAACACGACAAAGAATTCCCAGAAACAAGTTTCAAACCGAAATATTGCTTTTCTCCCCCCCCTCTCCCCTAAACTCCTTCCCCAAGTATCTTCCCCTTGCTCTCTTTCTCTCCATCTTCTTCCCTGTTTGTAGAAAACGAAACTGAAATTGAAAAGAAGAAAATGGAAGAGGCCAGAGAAGGAGGAAAAAAAAATACTGAAAGAAGAAAGAAAGCGCACCAAGGAAGAAGAAGACGAAAGACTTACAAAACTTGAAAAGCTGGAGAAATCAATATAGATCTTAAACGAAAGCATGGATGCAGAAAAGATTTCGAACTCTTTCGAAGAAGAAGAACGGCTTGAAAATTGGAAAAAGTGGGGGCGTTGTAGAAGGGAGAGGGTGTCGAATTTTTTTTTGTCACTCTTTTCAGATGGAAAAGTGTTTGAAGAATCCCTTTAAAATCAGATGTGAACACATGACAAGGCAGTTGCAAAGCTTTCTCCGATTTAATCTTATCCGCACGACCTCCTGGAAATCACCAATAAAAGAAGGGAATGGGGGGAGAAACGAGAATAGAACACCCTTTAAACTCTTTCCCAAAAGAATGCGTTGTCGTGAAAATTTCTTCCCTGTAACAAGAATTACCTCATCTTGAGATGTGTTTCTTTCGCCTTCCAAACCCTCCGAGAAAAAGAAAGTTTCCAGCAAAATATTTCATTACAACGTTAGCAAGCTCTCTTTGTAGGAGAGAGGGCAAGCGAGGGAGCGGGAGATGGAGGATGGAATATCAATCGAACTCGTAGAAATATCTAGGGCGCAAGTTCACAGCTTTATTAAACATCACAACAGTGGAAAGGAAAAACTTCAAGAAATCAAAAAGTCTTTCGTCCCAAGCAATCTTAAGAATCAAGCAAGGTAGGAGTTCGGTTTGTTATCAGAATTGCAATTACTTTTTTATATTAATTTTTAATGTATTAAATATGCAGTTCGTATTAACTGGGTTAAATAGTGTGTTTCAAACGATAATAAAAAATAACATAAATTTTATTCCTTGATATAGCTTTGTACTATATTCAAATATATTTTAAAGTGGAAATTAATTGCACGCTCGTTATTTTAATAATAATAATAATAATTGTTAAAACTATGATTACATTGTGGTAATACGATCTTTTCTAAACAACAGAACATCGTTCTAAGAATAATGTGGTTTCAAGTAAGCATCCAGGGATTGTTTTATTTGAAGAGGTTTTAACTTGATAACTTTTTTTAATAATGTACTATAATCAAATATATATTAATATCAGGACATAAAATTATACATATGCATTTTCTCCCGCTTAACATAAAATGTAGGTATTGTTAATATGTAAATCATAAAATAAACAATTATATTGATGGAATGTTGTACGTAATGCTTGGATAAATAACATATGTTGGGTGTTAATTAGCTGAAGCGAAATCAAATTGATAGCTTGGTGGATGAAAACGAATTTCTACCCACAGAAATTCATAACGGCAAAATGGATTTCGAAATTTCTTATATCTCTAGTTTCTTTCATTCATATCTTCTTCCTAATTAATTAAGTAAATATTGCTTCAATTTCCTATCCTGTTTAAATTACCAAATATCGGGTGGAATGAAATTCACGTTTGGTTCTTCATGCAGGCTTTTAGGATCATATTTATGAATCACTCCCAAGATCTAGATGGCTCCCAGGAGCATTGAAATGAAATGTCCCTGGGGGCCACCCAGCTTTTGGGAGAGATTCATAAATATGACCCACTGAAATATTTTCTTTCCTCACCTAATGGCTTTGAAGGAATCCTTGTCAGTTTTCACTACTTGAAGAGCGGTTCAGTTTACCAGCTATGAGAATTCCGGGTGTGAATTTTACTTGGGTTACAGATGTTCGTGAGATTTTTAGAACTACAGTAGAACCGCGGTAATCCGACCTCGGATGCTTCGACTCCTCTCATAATCCGACCATGACGCAGGTTAAGGAATCTGGGCGTATGTCTGTACTTGTCCTTCAAATACTACATACTTTGTTGAGTCAGTTAGTTGGCGACACTTGAGTAGTGCCTTCTGATACTTTGCTTTACGAGCATTTGTTGTTTAAGCGGTGACTTTTGACAAGGTGTACAGTATATTTGTGTTAAAAATCGGCTTTCAGTGTAGTGTATTCGCCCCATTATGGCAATGAAAAAGCGTAAACAAGTTATGATGGTTTTGAAGGACTTGACTGTATTAAATATTTGTGCTCCTCTTATAATGCGACTTTTCTTGCGTTCTGACCGTTCCCTCAGTCCCCATAGGTGACGGATTAACGGGGTTCTACTGTAGCGCATTGAAAAGGAAACGCCGAAGTCATTAGTTAGTAAAATGAGCAATAAATACAGGCTTCAGTTTCTTACTCTATTTACACAAAATAGTGCGTGACAACATGTAAACAAACATGTTTTCTCAGTGGATGTAATGTTAACTTGCCGAGAATGAGAGGTTGCCTTGTTACAGTTATACCGTAGATTTAACTCGAATCTTTTGTTTCCAAAAAGGTAAAACTCTATTTTGGTAGAATGTTCACATGTAGTTCATTATGGTGTTGTGTGGTGTGATGTGCCCGTTGTCTTTCAAAGCAGAGGAGACTGTGAAGTACGAGGAATGATCAAAAATAGATACTTCTCTGGCAGAGTATGTAAATAATCAGAAATATCTACATGAACTCTTTCAAAATATTCTCCATCTATAGAAAAACAGTCTCCCAATGATCCTTCCATACTGACGTGGCTTAGTTCATTTTCTAACAGTTGTTTTCAAATCGCCTCCATTGCTTTTGAGAGCTGGCTGTTAAGGTGTGTTTTGTTCGGTGCGATTGATCGTGCTAGTTCCCTTACTTTCAAACGGGGCTATTTTCCTCCGAGCGACTGACGATTAATCGTTGGCTCTGAAGAGTCGTACGATTAGAGGGTGGATATAATCGCAGTCGTTTACGATGCTTCAAGTTACCTGGAGTGGCTATTGCTTTTGTGATCTATGAAATTCCCAGAAAAACAGGATGAGATCCTCGTCGAGGAAGTTGCAAATCAATCCGAATTGTACCAGCTCTCACATCCCCAAAACAAAGACCAGCGACTGAAAGACAACATTTTGGCGGAAATTGCCGAGAAAGTGGGCAAACCATGTGAGTTTTCTTGTTTCATTTACCCCAGTTTTTTGTGCCGCAGTTTGATAGAGATAATAAATTTCATGAATACTGTGTAGGTCGTAATTTCACGTTACCTGCTGACAGGGGAACAAGGATAGAGGATCTAAGCGCCCCCCTCAAAGAGTTTGGAAATTTTTTTCTGGACGTTTCGTGTTTTATCTCGGGAACTATAATAGTACGCGTTAAATGCAGGATGTGGTGTCCAGAGAGAGGCAAAACATGAAAAATTTACAGGAGAGGAAGAGTAAATTGACGATGTTTCGTTACTTTAAGAATTTGGAATTTTCTTGTGAGTACAAGGGCCAAATTGTTACTAAATACCATTCCCCACATCATAAGGCAGTTAATTTAATGTAGAACAGTCAATATTTGTTAAAAAATTGTATTTGTTATTCATTCTAACTTTGCAAAACCATCTCATGCATATAGCCAATATTACATGCAATGGTAAATGTGGTACATAAGATAAAGTGTTCCGACAAAGTAATTATAAAAGACTTGTAAAAGTTGGTAACGAAAACCAATTCTCCATCTGAATTTAACTTCTATTGATATGCTTAAATTAAAGTAACTTACACACAACTACACACGGAAATGAACCTGAAGTAAAGTCTAAAAGGAACTAACCTAACACAGTACCTAATTGTGGACAATAAAAAAAACTCAGTACAAGCAAGGAATCATATATTGCTGTGTTCGTTGAATTGGATGTCATAGTGGAAATGATATCAATAAGTTAATCTTACTTAATAGAACTAAATCAAGTTTTGGGGAACATCTAAAGTCGAACCTTAAATCGTACTTGAAATATACTGCAATGAAGAAATACCATTATCAGTAATCAAAACCAATCTAGGCTTATTGCTCATTCAAATATTTGATAAATAAATATTCCACAGCAATCTTTACCCTTGGGAAACAAAAGTTCTCTCGATGTCAAACACCAAAACTCAAGCATCAATATGGACAATAATAGCTCACATATGGAAACATATAAATTCAATAGACAACATACTTAACTGCGTTTATCCTCTTTACTTGTCTTCGGTTCAATGCTCAAATAATTACGATATAGTATTGTCTTTATATTGTCCGTAACCTTGTGTAGTTGTAATTCAGTTCAGTTCAGATATAACAGCAGAACTATTTCAGTTCTTTTGCTATTCTCAATTCAAACTTTATATAAAAATATTTTTTGATAATTGAGTCCTTTGTATGCCACTGAACAAATCTAGAAACAAAGAAGATTAAAACAAAACAAACAAGAACAATTAATTAGTAAAACATAAACATTGAAACACTTAACACGCTTAAGTCATAGTGCTGTTACCGCCCATGCAATTAATTTTATCTTTATCTTATCTAACTTAATACTCTGAAAGAATTAGGTTGGGTGAGGTTGCTACATTTGGTGACTGTTAGATATTTGATTCATAAATTCCTTGTACTCTGTATATAATTGAGAATGAGGACTAAATCTAGGGTCGGCCATTAGAGTGTCGAATAATTGAGATAGTTTTCCTCCTACTTGAGTAAGTTTTTCCTGGTAATTCATTGTTTCATCTGTTGACCTGAGTGGTTCTTCCTGTATTAAGTTGAATTGATTCCTAATAAACTGACTGCGATTATCAGGTAGAGAATCTTGAGATTCGTTGTTTGAATTACATTGATTCCTGTTCATTTTCCTGTTTGTATCTGTTGAGGTGTCTTGAGTTTCATTTTTAGTTTGTAATTCTTCCTGGATAAGTGTGCTCCTTTGGTTGGTTCGTTCTATATTGATTTCCCGATGTAATCTCTACATTTTCCTTGAATTGATTTAAAGTTGTATTGTCAACACTGTTATGATTAACAATGTTGCCAAGTCATAACGAAACTCGACGATAGAAAAAGCACTAATTTACATCAGTGCATATATTACAATATTCGGTCAGATTAATTAGAAAACAAGGTGGTACCAGCAACCCCTAAATGCGTATATACAATGTTTGCCAACAATGTCAAAAAAGTAATTATCCGTTGTGCAACGATCAATCGTGCAATTGACGATCAGTTGTGCAACTCTCAATCGTTGTTACTGTTTTGCTCGGTGCGGTTGCGTCTAGCAGATGTTGAAGTCAAAGTGTCTCAGACGACATATGTAGAAACGACATATGTAGAAACCATGCACAACGGATAATAGCTTTTGTTTTCATTAATGGCAAAAATTGTATTTACACATTTGGGGTTGATAGTACCATCTTGTTTTTTAATTAATTTGAACGAATATATGATTCCTTGCTTGTACTGAGTTTTTTTATTGTCCCAAATTATGTATCGTGTTAGGTTAGTTCCTTTTAGACTTCACTTCAGGTTCATTTCCGTGTGTAGTTATGTGTAGATTACTTTAATTTAAGCATATCAATAGAAGTTAAAATTCAGATGGAGAAAGGTTTTAGTTACCAACTTTTACAAGTGAAGAACAGTCTTTTATAATTACTTTGTCGGAACACTTTATCTTATGTACCATATCTACCATTGCATATTGGCTGTATGCACGAGATGGTTTCCAAAGTTAGAATGAATTAACAAGTACCGCACAAATTTTTAACAAATATTGACTGTTCTACATTAAATTAACTGCCTTATGATGTGGGGAATGGTATTTAGTAACAATTTGGCCCTTGTAGTTACAAGAAAATTCCAAATTCTTAAAGTAACGAAACATCGTCAATTTACCCTTTCTCTCCTGTACAAACATTCGTTCATTTCTCCAAATCATGTTTTGCCTCTTTCTGGAGAACCGCGTCCTGCATTTAACCCGCAATATTATAGTTCCCGAGATAAAATTCGAAACGTCCAGATAAATTTTCCAAACTCTTTGAGGGGGGCGCTTAGATTCCCCATCCCTGTCCCTCTGTCAGCAAGTAACGTGATATTACGACCTACAGTATTCATAAAATTTATTATCTCTATCAAATTGCGGTACAAAAACAAAACAAAAAAAAGCAAAATAATGGGATTACTGATACAAGAAAACTCATATGGTTTGCCCAATTTCTCGGCAATTTCCGCCCAAATGTTGTCTTTCAACCGTTGGTCTTTGTATTGGGGATGTGAGAGCTGGTACAGTGCGGATTGATTTGCACCTTCCTCGACGAGGATGTCATCCTACTTTTCTGAAAATTTCATAGATATGATGCTGCCACTCCAGTCGACTCTTCAGAGCCAACGATTGATCGTTATTCCTTCCTACAAAAATTCCAAAAACTAGCATCCAAGACTCTTCCAGATATGTCACTGTCACTGCCAGGAAGCTTTTTGAGTACACCCTGCTTATCGAAGGGAAAAATGGCAGTTGTTCTAAAAGCTCTTTTGGGATTGCTTTGAACTTTAAGAGATAAAGCATGCATCAATCTCTTCAATATTGTTGGAACTTGTTCTTGGGGTATAATTTCCTTCCTTCGTATTTCTTGCCCCCACTTGTCCAAGATTTGTCTCCAATACTTTTTGATGGGGGCAAATACTCCGATATCTAAGGGCTGCAGCAATTGCGTTGAGTTAGGTGATAGAGAAGTGAAATAAATTCCTTCTTTCACTGCAGTTTGTACAACTTCTGGAGAGAGATGAGATCTCAGGTTGTCTCCTATTACAATAACTTTTTCTTTCCCATTCTCGATGTGCTTGAATGTTTGGTAACAGAACGTTGAAGAACTATTTTTCAAAAAGATTCATGTCGAACCACCTGGACTCGCTGCTGTCATAAACCGCTCCAGTGGGTCCTCCAGTTGTCCAGTTCTCATATAAATGTTTAGATTTGTAAACAGCCATGGGAGGTAATAAGGATCCATCTGCTGCTCCACAAAACATGATGCTAATCTCTGTTTTAGAATGTTCTTGAATTCTTTTAACTCTTCTGCTTCCTCGCGGTACTAAAACCCTTTTAGCACCAGGGTCATCCGTGAGATTTGTCTCATCATAATTGAAAATGAGGCTAGGTTTTGTCCCTTCCAGCGAACCCTGGATGATATAAAAGCATTCGTTCATTTCTTCTGTTCCAACTGATGCACGCTGACTTTTTATGTTAGTGGCAAGCCTGGTAGAGAGACCATTTCTGGAAGCAAATGGTTCTACGAAGTCATGACCTGGAACATTGTCTTTCCACTGGGGTACAACCCGACCTTGCTTGTTCACAAATTTACTCACAACAGTTCGAATATCAGTTTTTGTCATAGGAAATCCCAAATCCGTAACAATTCCTATAGTGTCCGCAATCAGTTCTCTTCTTTTGGGAATAAAACTGTTTGATTGGGGCTTTCCTGAATGAACACCATGTAATTTAAACATTAAAGTGGTTCTTTTTATTTTGTACATTTCTGCT
>JAGDQP010072683.1:0-10479 GCA_022664845.1 Lepisma saccharinum | reverse complement strand
TGCAAATTATACATTTTCTGATCCAAGGAAATGCCAATAAATTTTTAATGTTATTTTCTTTACAATTTCCCACGCAGCCATGCTCTGAGAGAACAGTCAAAGGGTTTTGAAGCTTAAAATAAATCAATTTAACATAAATAAAACAAAACTTCATAACCAGAGGGAAGAAACATACCAACTCAGCTAATTTATTACCTCAATAACTATGGCAATAATGATACAATGTCGCTATATATGATATCTGGTAATTAGATTACATCGAAAAAGGACTATTGAGAAAAAATTGAACAAACATTAGATTTTTTTTTTATTAAATAACATGTTGGGTATTTATTATGACGACGCAGCATTTACATATATACGTAATTAATTTTTAATTACTTTATCAAATTTAATTATTACTTACATAGGAAAAATATACAAGCTTGAATACTTAGGAATATATAGGAAAGACAGAAACGAGAACATGGAAGGAATAAAAAGTCATTTAGTATTGGCAAAATATGTTTCTGTTTAGTTCAGAAGGTCCCAACCACTCGATGAATATAAAGCTGAAAGAGAAAATATACAGAATGATTATTATACTAGTAACACTTTATGGCTGCGGAAGTTTGGCAAATTCGCATAAATTGGGAGCGTTTTAAATATTTTGAGAAAAACATACTGGGGAAAAAAGTGCGTAAATTTTCTTCTAATCTTATAGTGGCAATGTACTAAAAGTGATCTGAAAGTGAACTCAAGATAATGTGAATACGGTTCATATGAACTTAATGTATACAAAATTTGCACTATGCGTAAGAAGCCAATAAAACCACAGATTCATCACACAAAAGACTTAGTCTACATTTTTTCATAACGTTCACATTTACAGAAAGTTGATTTTTGGTGAAGCTTTTGTGTGCTCTTTGTACTAGGAAATTTTCAGTGTATTGATTTCAGTCTCTCTCTATTACATGATTCAAATGCTTTGGTTGCTTTTTCGGGAAATTAAAATCCACAAACAAGCATGTCCCAGACGAAGGTCAAACCGGCTAGCTGGTAAACAAGGTGTCCAGCGCCTTAGCCGATCCCTTGCGATCATAAATTAACTACACCTAATTTGAGCAACTGTCACGAAAGTAGAATGAAAATATAACAAATGTATTTTACTTAACGTGTGAGATGAATACACAGTATAAAGCATCATGGGCGGCCGGACTGCTCCGACGAGGAACCAGGGATTTTCCCGGATGGGCTCCCGCCATATGTTACCCAATAAAGATTACTTAATCCACATTTTCTACTAATGGTAGTCTCATTATTTTACTTGTCTTCGAAAATCAGCATATTTTACACACAAGATTTGTAAGGACCAACAAAAGAGCAGTGATGAAGATATAATCTCAGCAGACCTCCTGTAGGGTCCTCACAAATCGCAGGAAGGAGACATGTAAGTGCACACATATTTTGTATTTTGAGTCCTAACAATATCCTAAGGATCCTTCCTAGTTCTTTGTTGGAATCCACTACAATGAAGAATATTGAATCAGGCTCTTGAAAAGTATTTTTGGGTCCTTGTGGTTTGGGCTCTTTAGTTTCCCGGGTCGGCATTTTGGTTACCAGTCCTCCACTGGTAAGTATTTATGGCAAATGGGTTTGCTATTCAGTAGGAAGAATTTTAGTTATCTTCCAAGTTGGTTAACGGCATCACATTGGCAACACTGATCAGCACTTGTTTATTTTTTCAATATCACAACATAGCTCTCACATATTGTCTGGAACCCGTTGAATGTCATAATCTTAGTTTGGTCGGTCTTAAGTCGTGAAAAATTGCTACCACAAACTTCGAACTTTCCCTATGAAACTCTCACGTTGATACTGAGCTACCGTGGCTCAGTGATAGAGTGTTGGCTTAGCATTCGAGAGATCGTAGGTTCAATCTGAGCGACCGACCATCCTGACTGAGCTTTTTCCAGGGTATTTCCTCAGTCACTCCAGGAAAATATCGAGATAGTACCTTCAAATTAGGTACCGACCCCTTCCCGCATCCTTTTGGTCCCCTATCACGGCCTGATCCTTAGATGGCTAAAGGTCATCCATAAAATTCAAAACTTCTCACGTTGACATTCACTGTGTCTAGTATCGTGTACGACACCCTTTAATAAGGTGAAGTGAAGAAATTCGGCCTAGGATCAATTCCACACGAGTACGGAAGAATAAAAATGTTAGGTCATCACGTCTAGCAAGGCGGCCACAAGTCTGTTTGTAAGTGCTTTGATCTTGGGTTCGAATCAATCTAGGTACCACGTCCTGTAATGGGATTAATTTCGAGTAAATCGTCGTTCAGGAGATGAACTGGTGTAACTGCATTTTCACAACCTTTACATTTCATTTCAGATCTTCCAAAGTAAATTTTCTATGTTATCTTAACGACTAAATATAGTAGCCACGCATTCGTCGAAATTGTCCAGAATACGGCGCATTTTATTGATGGAACATCCCATCTTTGCCCATGTAGTCGGCAAGGGACATCAAATTGTCACCCAACAACGTATCATTGCGGTCAACACTGAAGGACGCCATAACTTCATTGACAACGATGGTACGTTCCAGCAGAGAAATTAATCCTACACTGATATGGAACCAACACCACAAGCAGCCTGCACTATATCTTATTGGCAACTCCAATCCATGCCTCACCTGGGTCTTCGAAATACACGAACTCGACCAGCAACTCGAAACAAGTGATACTATAACTCATTGAATTACGCTACATTTCACCAGTCCGCCAGACTCTAATTACCGTGTTTTCGGGTCACTAGAGTAGCTGTGCCAGATATTTGTTTTAATAGAGGAACCCCGGGTAGTTCCCTGTTCCCATATCTCATGCAATTAAGGAATTGTGCAGTGACCTGTTGGATATGGTCTTGTGCCTCTTGCATTGAATGTGAGTTGAGAACCAATGTCACTTATCTATTTCCATGTTAAATTCTACAGAGACGCCACTTGTGACTGTTAAGCATTGCACTGTCACAGTGTGTAGTAATGACTTCCATGAGATATTCCTAGTACACACGTGACATCTTGAATCGAGGTTGATTGTCAACGCAACTTCGCAAATGCAATGTCCCATTTGTATGGCAACCACTTTCGTGCTCCGTTTAAACTCAGGTTCATACCTTGTTGCCGTCAACGACCCACTCTATTGTTATTCGTTCTCAGTGAACGACAAGCATCCCAATTTATGTTCGATATTATGTTCGATTATGTTCGATCACATAGAGTGTATCTACTGCAAAAATCAGTCAGCAGTCAGTCAGGGTTAATACCCGTATTCAGCATGACTTATGACGTTATTAGATAAACACCTCAAAACTGACCAAGGCCTTAGCATTCGAAACAGCTGCCATGTGACAGTGGGGACATTTCACGAATTATATACTACGTACTATGCCATGATCGGACATGGCTTTTACTTTGACTCTGGTCTTGGACTCGGCAGACGAAACCAAATCAGACTTCTTAAATAATTTTGATGCTGACTGATTTTTGCAGTAGATACACTCTATGTGATCGAAGATTTCTAAGCACCATTTTGGAACAGTAAACTGTAGCACGTAGTCATAGTGACGTCAATATCGAACATAAATTGGGATGCTTGTCGTTCACTGAGAACGAATAACAATAGAGTGGGTCGTCCAGCAGAATTCGAGTGACTTAAGCATTGAACGAGCATAGATTGGGTAGTGACTAGGTAGGTAGTAACTCAGTACATACAATTGTAATTGATGGATGTAATTTACACCTATCATGGTGTCTGATGGAATTGTAGAATAGGAATGACAAGCAATAACCGCGGTGCAATCTCCACCTGGCAGGCCGCGAACATTAACACACTGAAGCTGTTGATGGATGAAGTAGGTTGGTTGATGGTGACCTATTTATTTCTTCAATCAATATTGCATTCGATGATTTGAGCTGACCTAGGTCAACTATGCCTATTGTCTCTTCGTTAATCTTTATTTCTTATTTTCAGCATGATGATTGTACATCATTTTTGTTTTACTTAAATTCATTTTAAGTCCTATTTTCGGACTCTCATTACACAGTTCTTCCATTCTGGTTTGTATTTCTTCTGCACTTGAAGCAAACAAGACTATATCATCAGCGAATCGTAGGTGAAGATATTCACCGTTGTTCTTTATTCAAACGTCGTCCCAGTTTAAATTTTGGAACACTCCCTCCAAGACAGCAGAAAACAGTTTTGGGGAAATTGGATCTCCTTCCCTTACTCTTTTCCAACTTTAAATTGATCATTTTCTTGATGTAATCTAATGACATATCTGGCAGTCGAGTAAATGTTTCGCAGTAACTTGATGCCTTGATGTTCAAGTGATTTAACTACTGCTACCAAGAAGACCGAATCGAAATCTTTTTCAAAATCTATGAATCCCAAACATAGTGGAAGTTCATATTCATTAGTCCTTTCCATAATTTCATTTAATGTTTGTATGTAGTACATCATGCTAAATCCACGACGAATTCCGGATTGTTCCCTTCCTTGGTTGAAATCTAAGTTTCGTTCAGTACGATTCAAAATAACTTTACTGTCAGTTCTATACAAAATGTTCACTAAACTAATTGGTCTGTAGTTCTCGACACGTTCTTTGTCTCATTTCTTGTACCACAAAATGATAACAGCTCCCAATTTCTCTTTTCCTCAGGCACATTGAGAATAATTTGGCAAGTTCCTCTTTCATCTTTTCACCTCCCCATTTAAATATCTTTACTGTGAGTCCATCTTCTCCTGGCGATTTTTCTTTCTTCATCGTTAGTACGTTACCTACTTCTTTTTCCACTACGTCTGGGACATCTACACCGTTTTCTACTGAATCTTGATTTCCTAGTTCTTCTTGCGAGTAGTACAATTCTCTGTAGAAGTATTGAAATATAATTATAATTTCTTCCTTATTTCGTGTTATGATCCCTTCTGGTCCCTTAACTACAATTTGCTTTTTTCCCTATCATGAGCTGCTGTTTGGTTTTCTGCAGGTTCTTCTTTTCCTCGATTGTATTTCTAACAAGATGTTCGTTGTATCTTCGTACATCCTCTCTTTTTATCTTCCTTACGATTTTATTTAGCTCTGTGTACTCAATCCTCTTGATGTAATTTTCCTCTTTTTCATTTCCCTTCTTTTCTTCAGGCGTTTAGTTTCTTCTGAAATTTTGCTCTCATTTCTTTTTTATGCCTACTATTTCCTTGGCTGACTTTCTTACTATCTTTGTCAGAATTTTATTTCTGCTATTGATGTCCTCTTTATCTTTTACCTCTTCGAGATAGAACGTGTTGCTTAGTTCTATCTCGAATGTCTGTCTTGTGTTTCCCTAGATTTTCTAAGTCTAAAACTGGTCGTTTTCCTATGATAAGCTTCTTTCTCTCAATTGTATATTTAGTTTCAGCTTACATCTTACATTCTATGATCAATATATATATCACCAAATTTGTAATCCTATAGTTTAGCGGGGGAGAGGGGGAAACCAAGAGGATTATAAAACAGTACGTCCCTCGGAGAAATGAATGATAAAGTAGTAATCGATGGCGAAAAATTTCAGAACCTTCCATCTCAAAATTTGAAGTTTGCTTTCGTCACTAGAGGTTTTCATTTTTGCTTTAGTGACTTCAAAGATTTTTTCAATTAGACACTTTTTCGCATTGATGGGAGGTTTACATTTTTTTAATTATACACTTATTTGCATTACTTAAACATGCATGCTTTTCACAGAGTTGCCAACCTATGAGAAAAGAAATAATGAAAGAATCTCAAAATGGCTGACTTTTGAGATAGGAGATTTTCGTTTCCTTCCATCGATATTCAGGGTCTACAACTAGTATATTCTATAAATTCAATTCAATAAGAAACATACGGTACTATAGTAAAAATATAAGATATAAACAAATCATGTTCAGGGATGGTGGCTACGTCTATGTGTCTAGGAAATATGCAATGTATGGCTGGGACCGTAAAAGCAGGTCCACTATCTGGTCACAACTCCGAATTGAATTTTGTACAAAAAGTCTAACTATTGTGCTTGTGACATGTCAATGATTTCTTCAATATTCCTGGGGAAATGATCTGTTTCAATGTAAATGAGCATTAGATATTCAAGAAGCTCATGTTTGAACGAAAGCGAGAGTAGATGGTTTGCTGAAACAATGTTCACAGTGAACCTAGCTAGAAGAATGAAAAATTGCATTCTTGCCTCTTGTATGCCTGATACGGGTTTCTGTTATTGTAATTGTATAGGACGAGAAGAGCGCAACCAATGCGTCATTTACATTTCCTTTACTTTTGTTGTCAACGCCACCAGCTGCTGTACGTTCTTCAGTATGCAATGTCATCATTTCTACTGCCAGCTTCTTTGTCGAATGAATGAACAAAATAAACTATTCTTCATCCACTGCTCCAACTATTTCTCTCGAACAAGACTTTTAGATGTAAGTTCTTATGATTCTCATGACTTTCTGTTTCCTCTTGTGCATCTCCAGGAAGGTGGTGTTGATTTAGCAATTTCTCCGAAAGTATCTTATTTAACTTCTGTAGTTCGTTTACTACAAATTTGGTCTTGGTTTTGGATTATTCTATTCCAAACACCTTCTGGACTTCTGTTCCAAGTTTTCTCAGCTCTACGAATTCATTCAGGAAGTCGATTGCCGCGTCTGCAAGTACAGGGCTACAGGTGTTGAAATGTGGAACACCTTGAGAAACAAGAAAGCTGTTGCAAATCGTTTCAAGTGAGTACTATGATTTGAAGAGATTACAAGTCTCGGTAGCAATCTCAGCATCTGTGTTGAGCTGGTAGCGGATGTCGCACAGGATGTCTAGCGAGGCTCCCGGAATACTCTAACAGGCCTGGAGGTAGCGAGAATGACGTCACACTGCGGGGCTCACTGAGGCGTTGATGCCATAGAACGCAATAGGAAACAAGCATATATTGTCGTTTCTTTCTTTTCCCTCCTGAGAACTAGGAAAATAGTTGAAAGGTTATTTTGTGTTAGGACACAACCTATTATTTTCTCTGGAAGTACGTAGTGTAATTTAGAACGCTTTATTAAAACACTTTAGCATCGGGAGATACTTCAATTAGCGTCAGTTTTCTTTGAAAGAGGATATATGAAAATATTAATTTTTGTACTACTGATGACTAAAACTCAACGGAATAGCTCTCATCATTCATAGTTTGAGAATGTGGGTTTACGTCCCCCTCCCCATACATACATACACAAAATAAGAATCAGAGAAATCCACAGAAGGATACGTGAATGTTTTAGATTAATGTTCAGTGCGTTTGAGCGTTGGAATGCCAAATTTTGTATCGGAATTCCGAAATATCACATTCCGGATTGCAAAGGGTTCTGAACTCCAGAATTGATTTAGGACTGTCGACCCCCCCACCCCAACACACACACACCACACACACGTCAGAGTGTTGCAAAATGACACTGACAAAACCGCCTCACGAAATTCCTGACATGAAAATAAGAAATAAGAAAATAAGTAGGGGTGTTTGGAATTCCGAAATGGAAATTATCATTCCGGAATATGAATTCCGAAAGTAGGAATTTCGGAACGTCGGACTTTCGGAATTCCGGTATGTCAGATTGAATTTTATTTTTGGCCTTTTGAGCATCTAAAGGTCAGGCTGGGTGAAATGTTGGAATTGACTTCGCACTTCCGAACCCCTACCATCTAGAGTGCACAAATGTGCAGGTGTTTCGGCGCAATGGGCTGTCAAAAGTGTGGGAAAATGAACTTCAGAGCTTGATATTTCCAATACCATTAAGAATAGAACTGAAACGGCACGGCACCCGACATTTTTCCTCTCTAAAGAAGATGGATAGAGAAATTTCCGTGAGAGAGTAGGTGCTATTTTTACTGTATTACGTTCTTTTCTTTAGAGAGACAGACAGACAGACAGAGGGAGAGGGAGAGAGAGAGAGAGAGAGAGAGAGATTTAATTTATTAATGACGCTGGGTGTGCGAGCACACTGGCGATTAATAGATTGAGAATGAAAAAATCACTTGATTAAAAAATCACTAAAATTGTTAGCTTTCACACTCTAGGTTTGAACACAAAATATAATCATATATAAAAATTGTTTAAAGTTTACAATATATAAATTTCTTATTCCAAGATATCAAATCCACCTTACTGCATTTTGTCTATTTACTTTCTGGTCTTTTTTACTTCAAATATGAACACATTAAAAATGAATGATTACATACTTTCGTTGCAAAACACACTATTTCTAGATAAATTACTTCTTACTGTGTAATTATGTGTAACTACTTCTTTCTGAGTGTACTTAAGCTATTTAGTTCCTAGTACGCGCGGAGAAGTTTAAATTAAGTTCCTAGTACTCGCGGAGAAGTTTAAACACATGTGTTGTATTTCTGCAAGCGATAATTCCACCACCTCTGAAATAGAGTATGTTTCATTTTTTTTTATCGCGGTGATTTTAAAATTGCGAGTGTGCGCGGTTATATTCGCAATTAAAGAGCCACTCAGAAAAAAATTGCCAGTGGAAGCCTTATCAAGACTTGAAGTACTTGAACTACTATCATAAGTACACAACGCAGGCTCAGGTATCAACTATGATCTACATCGTTCTGGTTTAACCAATTATTACTTATGTATTTTGTCAAGTGAACAGTGTCAAATAAAATAAAAAAATATCTTCATCCAGGTCATATTTTTTTAAAGCTGAAATTTAATGACTCGTTGCATAGTTTTTGAAACATATCTCTGTTGACTTTATTACTGACAGATATGAAAGCAATGACGTGAAACACACAGTTAGTTAAAGTTTCTATTGCAACTACTATTCGTTCATAAATCATGTTAGAATTTATTTTTTTAAGGGAAATGTGCAACACATTCTTATTATTTGACACAACGATGACTAGTGTTTAAATTGTAGTTGCTTCTTTCATTTTGTCAGTAAGTCCTGAACACTACCGTCTTTATAAGCTACCGTTTTCCTATTTTTTGTCCAAACCCAAATTTACGTATTTTTCATGTTCTTGGAGCGAGCTAAGTTTCTCACTTAAGAACTTAATATGAGAATCTGACAATGTTTCCGTTCTTTCAGATTCGAAGTTCAATTATCTTGAATTGTCTCAAGTAATCATTTATGTGATGTTGGATTATTTAAAAAAAAAACAGAGTAAACCCAAACTAATGTGTCGTATACCTCAGATCCTTTGGAAAGATAATTTAACCTGCTCTTAAAAACACTTATTATGCAATTGATAGTTCTAATACGTATCTTGCTGTTACCACTCATAACCTCATTTTATCTTATCATACGTGTCTTTAGAATACTACTCTAATAACAGATGCTTGAACTAGTTTATCCTCAACAGTGAGTGGTTCTATGCTACGCTCGAAAGTTTTTAAAGGACTAATTAACATCAGCTATTAAGATTTAAATTTGGACCACCTATTAAGAAACAAGTATTTTATAGAAACAACCTAAATATCCTATTTGAAACAATTTGTGCTATTATGACTCACTGATGTAAAATTAAGAACACAACTCTGAATGAAGTCACACTACTATAAAAAGTGACAATCACAGACCCTTTTTTCTTTTAGTGAAAGCGGCAACCATGAGCCCAGCTTGCCTACGTCACGCGAGGGTTTTTGGCTTTATATCGAGGCCTGTTAGAGTATCCCGGGGGCCTCGTGTCTAGCCGTGTGGGTTATGGCGCTAAGCTAGAGACTCGAAGGTCCCGGGTTTGAATACCGGATGTGGCATGGATGTTTGTGATTGTGGATTTTAACTAGAACGTGACGGATAATCGTGACGGGCCGAAGTAGAAAGCTAGAATGGCCCATACAAAATAAAATTTACTAAACAGAGGTGAATCTAGTGGTTTCGTTCAGGGTTTATTAATCCTAGGAGAGTATCACGTTTACCAAGCCAACAAGTTTCGCCAGTCTTGTTAAGACGACGAAGCATTCTTTCATTTTCTTCATCGACTTTTTGACCCAAAGAACTGCTCTTTTATGGACTTTGAAATAGAAACTACAGTCTTGTTAGCGAGGGAAAACGGATCTTTTGCAATAAGAGAAGATGCAGCTGCTTCTTGTCTGCTAGCAATAAGGTTGTGATTGAAATAGTACAAGTAGAGGGCTTTGGGATCATTTTTCGATGTGGCCTCTGAAACCACTGAAATCTCCTCCTAATTTGGCGTCTTTATTGATTCCTAGATTAACAAAATATTTTAGGTCAATTGTAGAATGAGGACTCGAAAGTTTCGAGCAAAGTCGAACATCTCACTTAGAAAATGGGTCGGAGACAGATGATAAAGTGGTCGGTTGCCGTGATGTCTTGAGGCGAATCGACTCCCAGGCTTGTACACCCTCGCTTCATTAACCACCATGCATATAATTAATTTTATTATCTATTCAATTGTCAGGATGATATTATATACG
>JAGDQP010072680.1:0-10479 GCA_022664845.1 Lepisma saccharinum | reverse complement strand
GCACTCCACTTACTGAGACTGACAAAACTCAAGTTTTTAATTTTCCCAATAGTATAATAAACATCAAAATATAGTCACACTGGTGATGTTGAGCACAAGAGACGTGTGGACACTAAGCAACCAAAAAAAAACATCAAGTATAGCCCGAGAATTATGACTTCATATAGAGGTAAAACTCTAAACCAAGAACCACTAACAGCGAGCCACCGTAGTAGCTCAGTAGTAGAGCGTTGGCGTAGGGTCTCGGGAGGACGTGGGTTCGGTCTTAGCGGCTGACCCTCCTGACGTTTTTCCAGAGCTTTCCCGCAGCTACACCAGGCAACTATCAGTATGGCACTTTCCACATAGGCCCTGGCCGACAC
Organism: Lepisma saccharinum; assembly: GCA_022664845.1. Taxonomy (NCBI): domain Eukaryota; kingdom Metazoa; phylum Arthropoda; class Insecta; order Zygentoma; family Lepismatidae; genus Lepisma; species Lepisma saccharinum. The sequence goes on along the minus strand of JAGDQP010072680.1, from coordinate 10,117 downwards.
CTTCCCGAATCCTTTTCCCCTCTCCTATCTCGGTTTGAGCCTTAAATGCCTAAAACCCTTTAATAAGATTCAAATTCAAGAACCAGTAAAGAAATTTGCTGAAAACCACAGAGAACAAAATATTACACAGCAATTGGCCTCACTTAAAGGATTACAAAATTAGTGCAAGCCTCTAAGGGAGTACCATGCCACAGAATTAACAACCCAAGCCGAAATACGAACTGTGATGGTTCCTGAAAGCCTGGGCTTCATGTCTCAGCCAGACTATACATAATAGTTCAGGCAATATAGGATTTTACCTGGAGAAATTCATGGCTGTTCTGCAAATAGGCTTACTTTGTTTTTTGGATTGCTGAATCCGAATTTTTACCTTACCCCCAAAATTCCCCCCCCCCCCCGCATTCCCCTCAAATTAAAGAAAAAATCTTGTTTTTTTATTTTAATTTTCTTTAATTCGGAAAAAATACGTAGAAATTCGGATAGAGGGGCGCTAGCGCATCGGAAAATGCACCTCGGCGTCGCGGGGCTGCTTGCATCAAGCTACGCAACTCCGCTTAACCACTCACGTCGTTTACGTTCGCTCTCTAGTCTCCCCCTCCATCTTTTCTAGAAAACTCTCCCTCCACCTTATTTTTTTTAGCATGTGGAAATCCCCAACCACCTTCCTATAAAAGACACAAGAGGATGAAAAGGGGGGAAGTACTTTCCATGTAAAATCCTGGAAATAAGGCGTTTTTTCAAAGTTTGAAATTTTGAAATTTAAGATAAAATTCAAGAAAATAGATATGTGCAATAATGTTACAAAGCAGTTAAAACATGATTTAATAGTTCTCCCAAAAGTTTATCTGGGCCCATTTTATTTTCCGTTGCAATGCAGTTGTTATACGTAATTACATATTTTCAGCACCGCTGTACATTGGCGTTCCCCCACTTCATTTTTTCCACTTTAAGTACTTCCCAAATCTCACCGAAAATGAAAAAAAAGTAGAACAGACATGCATTTGGTAGTTGTATTATTTATTTCATTCGTACAGGTCAGGGCCTCTGTTTTCGGGGAGACTTTTGTTCTCTTAAAATTAGAAACACGACAAAAAAAAAGGTGAATTTATGTTTGTTACATCATAGATAGGAAAATATCAACTTTCCTTGACGAATGAAAAGTTTTTAGAAAAACAAAAGAAAATATACTGAAAAATTATGAAAATCTGAGTCTGTTTTTAGGGATAATTTTGAATTCTTCGTCGCTTGACTAGCCGAGGGCCAGGTTCATCTGCGTCACTTTGTTCACTGTCAGATCCGTTGTTCCGTGGGTTTCACCCAAGTCTGAAACATACGGAAATATTTGTCATTCAAACTTGAAATTAAGTTTATTGGTGACAAAGATACGAGGCGTGTCCAGAAAGTAAGTACCGTCTTGGAAGGGAAAAAAAAACTAAAAGTTTTGTTCTAGCCAAATTTATTTTTATATGAAAGAGCACACCTTAAACTATTTTTCGACATAGTTGCCACCTATGTTCAAACACTTGTCATAGCGGGTGACCAACATGTCCAAACCCTCCCCAAAGAACATCTCGCTAGTAAAGACAACCATAACGTGGGGTGACATGGCGAACCCACGTTGCGTCACCAGTCACGATTTGGTTTATTACGTCCTCTCCTTCATTACTGTAACGGATAAGGAATGTTAAAGCACTGCCAAGTCGTTTGGTTTTATGGACATCTGTGAGCCTTTTCGGAACCCAGCGGGAGCGCAGTTTGCGATAACCTAAGCGGTCGGTAACAATCTCATGCAAAACAGTTCTCGAAACTTGAGGAAACTCTTCTGAAAGCATTGTCATTGTGCACCGTCTATTCTCACGCATTTTCTCATCCACTTTCCTCACCAACACATCATTCACAACAGAAGGCCGCCCGGACACTGGCGGGATGTTACGTTGAGGTAGGTTTGGACAAGTTGGTCACTCGCTCTAACAAGTGTTTGAACATTGGTGGAAACTGTGTCAAAAAATAGTTTAAGGTGCGCTCTTTCATGTAAAAAAAAATGTCTCGAACAAAACTGTTTTAGTATTTTTTCTTCAAAACGGTACTTACTTTCCAGACACGCCTCGTATAATATCCCGGTTTTATAGCTGATCGATAACCGAATCGAATTTAATGATTGCGAAGTTGATAAATCTTTGCCAATACAGAAAAAAGCAAAAATTAGTTGAATTATGTTTGTAAAATTCGGCCAAAACTGGCGACTAATTCGTTTAGTATAATTAAAATAACTCATTGTTCATTGTCTTGTATAATATTATTCAAGTAATCACAACATAAGCCAGTTTTTTTTTGTTTTTTTTGTTTTGTTTTTTAATCATCCGTGGCGTCCCGTCCTCACACGATCAATCAGCTTTAAAAACGGGATATTATATCTTTGTCACGTAATTTTAAGCGTGACTAACAAGTATTTCCGTATGTTTCCGACCTGGGTGAAACCCACGGAGCAACATTTGACGGATCTGATAGCGACCAGAGTGACATAGATGATCCTGGGCCCTCGACTGCAGTCAAGTCGGGGAATTTTCTGTAAATCAGGGAAATATCACGGAATTTTAGGGTTTTTGCGTGTTTTGACTAATTTGTGGATGTTCTTGCCCAGTAAAATGACCTGTAAATCATACGTTTCTTTAACAAAGTTGTACATGTCGTGTTTATCACTAAAACACAGTTTTGATAGAAAACTAGAAACTACATATACACAGACTATTCGTCATGTAGTGTAGCAGAACACCAGCATACAGTTTCGTTTTGATAATAAAACACAAGGTGTACAGTAAGTTTCATTATTTGAGGGTGTTGTCTCAAATTCTTGTACGTTGATTTGACATAAGTGTAGAATCACCCTACAACGTTGATGTATATACGAGTACATGGATATAGTGTGCCAGAGGACGGTGGAATTCAATCGGCATAGATGGCGAATTAGGTAGACTATTGGGAGAGTTTTGTATTTTGAGTGTAATCTATGAGTTGAATGTTCTTTTGAAAATGTACTTTCTTAATTTGATTTCCCATGATTAAATTGACAATTTTATTTCCTCAGAACAATGCCACCGAAAACAATCCTACAGAAGTAGTACCCAGTAATATCATATTTCCAAACCAACAAACTCCAACCAAAAATTTGACAAGGATTTTGAGAAGCTTGCGTTCACCTAGAAACCTGAGTCGTGAAACAGCATCAAATTCCAAGGGACAAACCATGGATATTCCAGAGATGCCTTCTGATGCTCCAGCTACTGGATCTCATATTTTTTCGACTCCAAGAAAAAGAAGCGTTGATAGCGAGGCACAAGATGGAATACGCCAGTCTCCTAGAAAGAACATTAGAACGAACAAAGAAGCAAACTCGGGCTCACCTTCAAAAAATAAGCAGCCAGCGATACAGTCGACTCCTGCAAAGAAGGTTACATGGTAAGTTGTTGCCTGTCTTGTTTATAATTAATTTTACATTGTGTGAGACCAAACGACGTCCGTAGTTCATTTTGTGGAGTGTTGGCTTAGCAATCGGAACGTCTTAGGAACATTCCCAGTAACCACCCATTCTCGCTGAGGTTTTCCCTCAGTCACACTAGGCAAATGCCGGGATGGTACCTTCAACGTAGGCCCTGGCCGATTACCTTCCAACACCCTCTTCCCCATCCTATCCCGGCCTTAGATGCCTAAAGACGTTAAAATAAATTCAATTCAGTTCATTGTGTGAGCCAAACTTGTATCTATGACCTAATCCCGTCACGTCTGGGAGATGACATTCCTCGATGAAAGCGTGTTCGAAGTCTGAAGTAAATTCCGTATTCAAGATAAAGAATGGTCGATGGGTCATAATTTCAATTTGAATTTACGCATCTAAGACTCAGACTGGAATAGGGGAAGGGGGGATACGAAAAGGAGTGGTCAGAACCAAAGTTGAAGGTACCATCCCGGCATTTGGCTGGTGTGGCTAAGGACAAACCCTGGGAAACTTGTCAAGATGGTCGGCCTTCAGGATCGAACCCAGGACCTCCCGAATGTTAAGCCAATTTGAGAGAGACCAAAGATTGGAATAAGGTGAGACAAATCTGTAGTAAAGGTTGATAACAGAGAATGGTTTTTGAGTCATTTAATAGTATATTGCAATGAGCAAAAGACTTATCAGTCTCGATCTCGAATTGAAGAACATAATAGTTGTTTGATAACTGTATAGTATTTTTACAGTGGTAAGATGGAGATACAGTGAAAATCTAAATCCTTTGTCACAATTATCAATGCCACATTGTTTAGTGATGTTCCGTTTATAGCGAAGCTATAAAGGAAGGATTGTTATAATCCCTCTCAGACCGTTCGTCTGTGTCCAGGATCTACAAAGAGTAGAGAGGTGAGTGAGGTGACGTTGGAAAGGTCTTGGCCTGACTAGCTCAGAACGACCGGCATATTCTTGATTGGTGCTGTGTCAGTATTTCCAACTCAGTTTTGAGAAAATCAATCGTTCAAAGTGCTTCTAAGTCGTTGGATCTATCGGCACCAAAATTGTCATAAACGTTATTCGACAGCAAAAAGTGTGTGGGTTTCACCGTCTCCAAGCACCCCAGTTATCAATGTTTCCAATCTATTTTATAAAATGAATTAATGTGTGTCTGAGGTGATATCAAGGGACCGGAGCCATCGCGATTGTTAATAGAATCACAGCGCTAACTTGTTCCCTCTAAGGTTAATAAAATACCAAGATCTCAACAAAAGATGGCAGCACTGTCTCTGTATATGTCTAATGTATTTTTATCGTTGCACGAAATTTCAATGCCCCTGCTACAAATTCAAGCCTAGAGAGTTCAAACTTTCCGGGAAGAAAGTTCAAAACCAATTAAAGAGTTCTATCCGTGCCGATTTTTTATTTTCTTTCATGTTCATTGTTGAAAGAACTTCATTCTTATAGGTTTGGATATCCATAACAACAATGAAGCGGTGTCAACATTCTCTCTAGGCTTGAATTTGTAGGAGAAGCATTGAAATTTCGTGCAACGATAAAAATACATTAGATCTTTTGTTGGAGATAGTGCTGCCGTCTTTTGTTGGAGATCTTGGCTTTACATTCTTAAGTCACATGGGGTTTGTAAAATTAGTTCCAAAACATTTGTTTTCTTCGACAAGAGCCACGTTAGTGAGCTGGGCTTACATTGTCAGGTAAGGGTGTTCGAAAATGCAAGAATCAAGAACTCTCGGGCTACTCGGCGAACAGTTCTCCGATCAAAGAGGTACGGAAGGAAGCTTCCAAATCTTTGTTCTAGATACTTGGGGCAGTCGCCTAGTGAAATGTAAATCCTTCGTCTGCATGATCTACATCAGAACTTGAACTTTCATATCTCTGTAGTGCCGATCCAAGTAGAGAAGCAGCCGCTAGACTGTGAGTTGTTTCTTCTTCGTAATAGTACTACTACTATTATTTCATCTATCAGATAAAGCTCAAATAGCTGTTAATAAAATTATTGGTGATCTTCAGTGTTGCTTGTTTTGGGATTTCGCACATGGAAGTTCTATTTCCCAGTCATATTAATGTCTAGCCAGTCTATCAAGCGTATAGGTCTTTAGGAATAAATATCGTGACGAATGAAGCCAGAACAGTTTTTGTGCCTTTGCTTTCAGTATGTGTGGCCCCAGGTTCAAACTCAGTAACGCATAGTCTTTTTAAGGGAGGCGAACCTTGATCCTCTCAGAGGCCCATGCTTAATCAAAATAGCAGTTTCTGAAGTAAGGCCGTCCAATGTTTTCTCTTTTTTCATGGTTTCTTTTCATGTCTGAAGGGGTCTCCTTGCGCCCATCCTCACTTTTTAATATTTTTTCCAGATATAACAGCAGTAGCAGAAATTTTCGAACATAGTTCCCTAGTACTCACAAGACACAACCAAATATTATGATATAGATTTCGAGGTGTTAGCAATTGTTGAGTAAGGCGTTATCAAAAAGATTATGACATCATAATTTAATTAAAGCCTGAGTACTCATCATGGGACAATATCTCGTGTCGCTGACCATTGTATTTCATTACTAATATGTAAGTACTAGGAAACTATGTTCTAAAATTTTTGATAGTAGTATTAGATTTTGAAATATTAAGACTTTTTTTTTATTCTTATTTTATTAAAGTGGAACGGACGTGAGGAGGCTCCTTAACCCTTCTCTGGTCAAGCTCGTTTTGTAGTAACGTAACCAGGCAGCCAGTGTCTAACAGACACTTCTGAATATTGTAGTCATTACGATCATTTTGAGAAGCACTCAGGATTTCTTATTGTTACCGGTACTAGTATTTGGTGATGCACTTTTTAGCCCTCTCTCAAGATTGGACTGTACTAATTACGGTAATCTGGGGCTGTTTCGATCAAGGGATTATTTTGACCAGAAGGGTAAAAAACAACGTATCTTGTTCGAATTTACTCCTAATAGCCAATTTATTTCTCTGTAAATATATATATATATATTTAAACAGTCCAGGTGTACTAATGTAGAAAAAGAAATAATGATCGTTCGGAACATTAAAAAATAAACTTTTCGTCAGACATGATCAGCCAATAAGAATGTATTGTAGTACTTGTAACTTTTGACCTGTATGTGAAAAATGTCAGGCGAGTAACGATAACACAGTTTCCTGCCTCACTACTGTCTACAGTGCAATATTACTACAGTTTATTAGACTAGTCCAGCTGCGCCGGTAGACCAGTCGTAGAGGGTTGAACCGCTGACTGGGAGACCGGGGTTCAATTCCCATCAAGGTCAACTTGGTGCCTCATTTTTTCGCAACAACATAACATTTCTTGTTGTTACTAATGAATAAATGCACCCTTTAGCTTGTTTGTGCATATTCATCATATGGATATTCATTGTGAGGCGAGTTATACGTTTTATCATTAGTAGCCATGTAAAATGATTCCCTCCCTATGGTCACTTTATCTCTAGAATTATTGAATTATTTATTCTCCCAAGACCGACGTCATATCATTCATCTACTACTGCCTCTAAGCGAATCACATTCGCTCCTTACGTGGTCGGACACTGCATGCCCGTTAAAGTAAGTCAAATTAAAAAAAAAATATTTTTATCTCCCGATCTTATGATTATATCGTAATGAAAATTACAGGAAATATAGATTTCGACTAAAGAAACAAATTAATAAATTCTCAGGTTGCACAACATAACTGAAAAAAAGATCATTCAAAAATATAAGTTACAGTGCCTATCAGACTCTGGTTGCCCGGATAAGGATTAAACCTAATTACGGATTTTCGTATAGTTGTGATCTAGGAAGATAGGTGTAATTTATGCTTTAAATGGGAATGTTTTTGCTTAACCATTTCTTGAAGTAATGCTTCTGTTCGAAACTGCCTTTGCATCAAAATAGAAACTGTGTTCCGTCGACCTTCTTAGGATTTAGAAGATCCTAGTACTATTATAGTTGTAATTAAATATAAAATTGACCCATTTTCTTGAAGTTCATGAAGCAGTGTTAAAATGGTGAACCTTAACTTTTGTTAATTGTACAAAAACGAAGAATGATCATAAACTTTTGACTTCTTTTTCTTGGTTCCCTATGGTTGAGCTAAATCTGGAATTGTCCAGAAAGAATGATACACAAAGTATTTCAGTAATAGCTACATTTTAAAAAATGTATTTTTAATAGGTAAGAGACTTACAAAATGTGGTGAAAAAGGTTTAATTATGTATGAGTGTATCGCGTTGAGCAGATTGATTACATCTAATTTTTGATTAACTAGGGTAGACCTCAGAAAAAGTAGATTTGCAGTAAAGTGTGTGTTTTCGATGTGGAAACTGGATTAACAGTGGGTTCGATCCCCACGGTCAACTATGTTGACTGAGGTTTTCCAGGGTTTCCCTCAGTTTCACCAGATGAATGCCGGAATGGTACTTTAAGTAAGGCCTTGGCCAATACTTCCTCATCCCGGTCTGATCCAAAGATGCCAAACGGCCATAAAATCAATTCATCAAGTAAGATTTTCTTCTTTTTTTAAAATTTTATTGAACTGCTGGAACATTTTCATTACAGCGAATGTATTTTTGTTTTTAACGTAACAGTTGTTCATTTTACCATTTGGAGTATTGGTATGAAGTTACTCACTTTTAATTGGAAAGAAATGTTTTCGTAATGCTTTGCGAATAGTCGGCAATTTTCAATGTACACAGGAAAGTGTTTTCGAAAAAAACTTTCTCTTATTTGCATTTGAATTTATTTGTGGCTTTTAGGCATCTCTGGCTCAGGCCAGGAAAGATAGGGAAGGTGTGGTCAGGGCCTCACTAAAAGTACTATTCCGGCCTTCGGGTGGAGAAACAGGGGACCCTGACAACTCTGTGTCAGGATGCTCTACCGCTTGGTTCTAACGCGCGTTTCACCCGTTACCGATCCTAAGTCCGCAACGTTATGGCTTGGATCGCGAGGACTAGGTAACTTGCCCATATGTAGCTAGAGATAGCCTAAGCGCAAGAGTAACCATTGGTTTTTCACTCTTTCAGGTCTGCGGCAAACCACGGAAGAAATATAGAAGATAGCGGTAAGTAGGACGTAGGCTAACTATGATGAAATAACGATCTCATAATTCTTTTGGTTAAGAGTAGCAGTTTGTAACACTAGCTACTTAAGGCTCTCCTCGTGGCTTGATGATTTACCTCCAGTATTGTTTTTCTCTCTATAACTCTGTGCATTATTTTCGTATTAACTGTTGTACCTATTAGCATGGGTTTTCAACCTGATGCGGATTCACCCCACTCTTTCATTTAGCAGAATGGCTACTGGTCATGAAGTTAGGGAAAAGGTCATTAAACAGGGCGTCTACCACCCTGGAAAACATGGAATACTCAGGGAATTTTCTAAATCTGGAAAACTCAGGGAAATTGTAACATATGAGTGAAACTCAGGGAAAATTTTTTTAGGTGGACGTGTCCACAGTTGGTAAGAGCACTGACCAGGCAAGGCGGAGATCTTGGGTTCGAATCCCACTGCTGGTAGGATTTTTTCAGTGTGTCAAAATCCTCTATTTTAAAGAAATTGCGTTGTTTTTTTTTTATGAAATACCACTAATGTACAAGATGTTTGGACTGGGTGGTGATGGGATAAAAAAAAGATGTCATTGGGTATTATTTACATGTTCCACTATTCTAAGAACTCAGGGAATTTGGAGAAAATCATCATGGAAAACTCAGGGAATTTCAAGTCACAAATTTTGTAGACACTATGTTAAATTTTGCTTCAGGTCAGGACTTTTTTTTGTGCATAATACAGTAAACTCTTCTAACTTTGACATCTTCGGTTCCTCCTAAACGGATAAGTAATATATATACTATGATTCTATTTCTTTGAGAAACCGTTCGAGTTGAAGGCTTACTACAATCTAGAAAGTCAGGAAATTTGGCGGAAGCTGTATCATAATAAGGAAGTGTTCACGGAAACATCTGGAAAAAAATAAAAGAAATGGTGAGATTATGATTTATTCTTCTGGGTGACTACAGCCCGAGTGAAGTACGTCTCAGAGGTGTTTTGTATGCTTCAACTTGCTGTTGGAGTCAAGAACTTTTGTAGATTCTGTAGACACTCTCATTTGCTTCCATACTCAAGTGCTTGAAAATGTATTTCCTTTCATATCACGTGGGTATGTTTCGTATATGTATTAGAATACTATTGACATTTACTTAGTATTTAAGTGTATTATCTTTTTAAAGACTAATTTTCTTCTTATATTTGTTTTCAGTGTTTTTAGATTCTTATTTTATATGGAAAAGTTGAGGCTAATTGCCTAGTTCTCCATTTTACTCCTTCCTGCTTAACTACAGGGTGATCCACTATTATGTCCCTATTTATAATACGCTATAGATATTACACTGTTGCTTTCAATGGACATTTCCGGTGGTATTTTTTTATTGCAATAAAAAAATTCTTCTGTTGAAGTAGACTACGGAAAACATTTTATTTTATTTCTGTGATGCAATTATCAAGAGTAATAAAGACTTGCTTCAAAAGAATCTCAGCCTAGCGGTTAATCGGGCGCCGCCATGTTATGACGTAATCAGTCTGCCGACTGCTTGTCATTAACATACAGAC
>JAGDQP010072679.1:0-10479 GCA_022664845.1 Lepisma saccharinum | reverse complement strand
GACTTTTTGACTGGTGTGAATCTTGTCAACTTATCCTCATTGCAAACGCTTTGCAGCCTCATTCTACTCTACGAGTGTTGAACTAAAGAACCACCATCATGACGACTGCTACTTTTGTGTTGTGAACGTTCTTCTTAATCCAGAAATAAGATACGAAATCACAAGGATGTTGTGGAGCAAATGTCGCAGAGCTATATCATGCAATGGGCTGTCTGAGAAGATATTTGAGAAGGTACATTTCCTTCACTCTCATGTTGTCTTCAAAACGAATTTGTATGATGTAAGCGACGAACATAGTAAACGCTTGCATAAGGACATCGAAACAATGAAGAAGAGATACCAAGCTCGATGGGATCCACCAATATGTGTGATGTTTAGTGCGTAAGGATACTTCGGTTATCCGTTCAACTGCTTAGTTCTATTATGTAGTTCTCCTGTAGTATGTACATCGATACGCTCAGTGCTTTCAACCAATGATGGCGTACTTAATCTTTCTATAGACAGTTACTTGACAGTAGTTTTGTTTGCATATTTCTAAGGCGTATTTTGAATTCTGTTCTGCGTGTAAGTGTACAATAAACACTCGTTTAGGACGTTCATAACAGTTCAAAGAAGTTAATCGTTGCTTTAAAAGCACTGCATCCACTTATTAAGAATTTCCAATATGGATAACAATGTGTCGCTTACCGTTTGTTTTTCTTTACGGATTTTTTGTAATATACGCCCTTCGGTTCGTTGTTAGGCAGGAGTGATTCAAGCTCATAACATGGAGACTTATTTAAGGAAACGCAATTAATTGTACCATAGATCAGGTATCAGATCAAATATCAGTTAAAATGGATTCTCAATACATGTAATCGTTCATATGTTTAGAAAAATCCGTTTCTGCATTTAAGCTTCATTTGATTTTCATCTTTATTTCAGCGGTGGACACCTTTCGATGGATTCAGCGATAAGCTTTTGCCTACTGACAGATTTCATTACTCAAGCAAAGATGGCACTCGAGACAGGAGTTTTGATAAGATTTCTCTTCCATCCATGGCCTGGGAATGGGAAGGACCTTGGCACCTAGAATTAACACTAGATGGACATCCTCTGGATAGTGAGGTTGGTAAAATTACTTTTTCTTTACTATTAAGTTGCGTTAGTACATTTTTGTTGTCATTTATAGGTTGAATGAACATCTAAATTCGTCACGTCTGAGGGTGACGTTCCTCAGCTATCATTCTTCTATGAAAGGGATAGGAAGGCAGTGGCCAAGGATTTAATTAAGATACCGTCGCAACATACGCCTGGTGAAACTGAGAAAGACCCTGAAAACGTCAGTTAGGATGACCTGCAGCTGGGGCCAACCCACGTGCCTCCATAACGTACTGAAAGCATTCGATGGATTTCAATTCCTATTACACATTTGGACCACAAAAAGCTGATCGCTGTTCTTTGGAGCAAAGGGAGAGTAAAGTGGCCAAACCAGTGGGCCACACTGGTCAATTGCAGCGAACTGAGTGATGACCTAAAATATTCGATATAAGAAGGCACGTCCAGTTATACATTGTTGTAAAGTCTTTGGGGTGGGTGTAAAAGCGTATACCATCGCAGCGAAATATGATTGAATCAAGATGAAAGATGAAATGAAAGCAGCTAATGACAGATGAGCTCTTAAAATTTGTTTTAGAGGTCAGCGATACCGAATGGAAATAATGAACTGCGGAACATTGGACGCGGAATAAATTCCATTCCTAAAGCACTATCAGATAAAATATTAATAATAATAAACGGCGAGAACTCGGATGAGTGCGAGATTGGATACTTTTTCGGACAACGAAGTTGGCAACACTTGAAACAGGTTGTCTTCCACCATAGAAAACGTGAAATACTCAGGGAATTTTATAAATGTGGAAAACTCAAGGAAATTTATGAGGTGGACCTGTCCACAGTTGGTAAGAGCACTGCCTCGGCAAGGTGGAGGTCGTAGGTTCGATTTTTCTGCTGATCTGATTTTTCAATCCGCTATTTTAAAGACTTTTTTTTTTCACTTGTTTAATATCAATAATGTGCAAGATGCTTGGACTGAGTGGTGGTGGGATTAAAAAAATGTCACTGCGTATTATTTACATGTTCCACTATACTAAGAACTCAGGGGATTTGGAAAAAGATATAATGGAAAACCTAAAAAAACTCAGGGAATTTCAAGACATAAAATTAGCGACACCATGTTGAAATCAGTTCGTGTTCAGTACATGTTATACCATTTTGGTTTCCCCTCTTAACGTGGTTGTATTTTTTCTTCAATCAAAATGTAGTCACTTTTAGTTCGTGTGTAATTTTTTTTTGGTTATAAGAAAGTAATTTCTTCTGAGTAGTTACCATTTATCCTTTTCTTAACTTGAGAAAGAAGATTTATTGTACCTTCGAAAGTACCAGTGTAAAACAGTGAGTAAGGATTGAAGGTGAACCTGGATGCCAGCTTTAGTAACTCAGTCATACATCAAGGAAATTTGTTAAGAAACTGATGGAAATTGCCTTCACACCTTCTAAGTTGGGTTTGTCTTCCTCTTCCCTTCAATATATAGTCTGCGTACATAGTGTCCTAACCAATCTTTCGTTCTCTTATCTATTGTACCCAGTATTGTTAATTACTTTCTCATTCCGTATCTTCCGTCCCATTCTCCTTCATATCCACAATTCGAAAATTTTCAATTTCCTTTTATATTCGTAGAATCGATGTTTCTACTCCATATAATGAAGTACTCCATACATTTAATTATTATTCTCAATTCTTTGTTTTTGTTTTCGTCTTTTTCTTCTGCTGCTTTTATTTCTTTCTCACACTTCCTATTTTAATTTATATTATTTCCTAGTCTGCTTTCTCTGTTCAAGTTTTGATGCTTGTTAAGGCTTTGTTTGTTTCAGTTACCATTCCTTAGTTTTCTTTATGTTTATCGCCATCACAGTTTTTATAAGGTAAAGGCACCAGTTCTCGGCATGTTAAGGTGGATTTTGCAGAAAGTGTTTTCTATAGATCTGTGTGTAAGAAAAAAACTACTTTTATCACTCCATTATACTTCAGGTCTCGTGCGATTCGTTAATTTGCATTATAGTGATAGAATTACGTTTCTTTACAACCCTAATTTTGCTCCAGTAGTCGTCACCCTAAATTTTGCTGTTCCTCTATAGTCGTCACACCAATGCACCAGTAGTCGTCACCCAATCCTACTACTAATATTCGTTTGGAAAATATGTATTGTATCCTCTTTCTCATCTTCACTGGATCTGAACCTGACAAAATAAAGCGTTCTTGAAAGGAAAGAGGCACACAGGGCTTGCTAGAAGGTCCTCAGAAATTCTTCTAAAATAAAATCTGAGTTGACTATTAAATTTTGAATTTTACTGATGGCTACTCGAAAGAGTGAGACTCAGCATAAAATTTTTATAAATTTAAAATCACATTAAATTAAATTTATCACTTTCTGGAGTAAAAATTTTAAGTAGCAATTTTTCACCAATAATCGTCACCCGTGATAGCATTGGTGCGGAAAGTATGTTTGACTTGCATCAGAAGTCGTCACCCCTAAAGCTGAGAAAGTGGCTGTCAAGGCACGCAAACTTATACTCTGATAATTAATTTGATCATTAAAGAGGCATTTTATGCACATCGGGTACCTAAAACTTCAATGCTTATTTTTTAATGTCCACTTGCTTAACGTTTTTTAGTAATAAATCCATAGAAATAGCAGGAAACACGAACTTGTCGCCCAAACACAAGACATTTCTACTAAGCGAATTGACGCAGTAAGCATATTCATGGTGCCGGTTACATACCAGATTATGACTGCTAACTTGGTCTGTTTTTGTCGCCAAACGATGAAAAGTTTTCTTCTTTTTACATACCAAATAAATCTTTTAGTAAAATGGTTATGTATGAAAAATTGAACTGAATTGAGACAGACGCGAGGATGGGGGAAGGAAATCGGTTAGGGTAGAGTTTGAAGGTACTGTACGGGCATTAGCTTCGAGGGACGGAGGTGAAAGCCTGGAAACTTTTAGAATAACCGGCAGCTGAGTTATAATCCAGGATCTTCAGAATGCTAAGCCAAAGATAGAACAATCACAATAAGAAGGAAAGGAAGAAAAAGGTAATTCTGTTGTTTTGACTGTAGCGATTGTTGATTTTTTTATAACTACCTAATAGAAATAGTGATATCTTATTTTGGTTAATATTTAGTGTTATCGTTTATGGATGTGTGAAGCGATGAATAAAATATGAAGGAAGTTTAACGGCGGACTTGAGATGTAAGCGGGAGACTGTTTCAAGTAAGGCTTTTGGTAGTAATTATATAATACGTAATGTTAACTTTCATAGGGTTGGATGTATGCTCTGGATTTCCCAGCTACTTATTATCCAAAGAAGCAGTGGAAGTCGTGTGTGCGGAGAAGGAAATGGATTCGTTATAGACGGTACAGTGCTTTAAACTCATGGTGTGCAGTGGAACCTCTTCACAAGGATCCTACACAGGTAACTCATAGTATATAGAAAAAGTTCTGGTACAGATATTGCAAGGAAGTATTATTATAAATGCTGTCCGCTTCACTACTAATATTGTTTCTTGTTTTTAAGGTTTTCAGATTAGTTGGAATTCTGTCCATGTGACAATGCGTTGTACAAACCAAAAGCTTTTTCGAAAGTTCTGGGTTCGAAACCAGCGGAACATCATCCTGACTATGGTTTTCAAGGGATTTCCCCTCAGTCATACCAGGAAAATGATGGGGTAGTACTTTCAACTTAAGCCCTGACCAACTCTTTCCCGCATCCTTCTTCCCCTACCGTATTCCGATCTGAGCCATAGATGCGTAAAGGCCATTTATAAATTCATATTCAAACCAAAAAGAAATATTTACAGACGAACATGCTGAGGCAGCTTCGTAATTGATAGGGATTGAATAACGGCGTGCTATATGTGTAGATAGTGAAAGTCAATTAAGTTTTATATATTTTTTCGTAGTCTTCCATGCGCTAAAATGTTATTGTTGAATATACATAACATACTACTGTATAGTCCAATTTTGATGAACTTTACAGAACAGTGGGGAGACTTTAAAGAAAAACATGCATTTAGAGATTATCATTACACACAAAAAAAGGCGGACATTTTGAATCATTTTCAAGAAACCACATTTTCTGTTGAAATTATTACGTTTCTAGAAGTGATATAAGTGACCTAAAGTTTTGCTATATTAATATTTAAGCACTGACGTTTTTACCATTAACTGTGATTTAACTCGAATTTAACAACGATTGATAGAAAGATTTAGAAAGAAGAAAACCGTAATGCTTGTGATTACTTAAAAATGGAGAATCTGTAGAAGTAGGGCTTTCGCTGCTCTCTTTCTGAACTTTTATATATATTGTATTATTTCGTTTCTTAACTATGAGTAGGATCACAGTTAGTTTTGTAGGAACGTCCGTACTTTAATATCTACATACCAAAACTTCCCGGGAGCTACGTACACACGGAAGTAAATTACTTTTCAAATTAAGCACAGATGACACGCAGCTGCTGACATCTACATAAAACAATAGAAAGAAGAAAATATAATACTAATAATCTTTCTTCGCAGCCATGTAACATTACAGTAAGTAATACGATTTGTGGTGACGTAGAAACTCACAAATTCAGAATTTATGAAAGAGAGTAGAATGTATAGGCAGCTGGAACATATTCCGAGCTTCGACCGTTTTGATGAAGTTTGCAGAACAAGTAGAGGCTACCACTGTGTACCAGCCTCAATGTTTTCAGTGTTATTTACGCTCCAAAAATAAAATACCAAGTACTGGATTCATCTTGAGGAGAAAGGGGTTTGTTTATATATTAACGATTTCGAAGTCACTTTCGTAACATTTTATAACAACTGATGTGAGAAATGCAAAATCTGAAGCATTACCCATTTAGTTTATTTCAGGATTCTCTCGGAAATTTCGTTCGACGAAGAACGTCATTCCTAAAAATCCCTAGGTTTGTAACTGACTCAGACGTCAGAGATAGTACGGTCAGGGTTCCCAGGATCTGGTAAACTCCTCGATTTTTTGAAGTCGTGTTTTCAGTGCTGGAAAAATTTCGGAATTCTTATATTGGTCCTAGAATATTTTAATTGAGATGACTTTAAGTGTAAAATATCGTTCATTTAAGAAGCATAGGAGACACAGGAATAAGAGAAAAGATCTATGTGAATAAGATTACTAAAATAAGTTAATAAAAGAAAACAGAAGATACATGATGCAGGTATTGCTTTAAAAACAGAACTTACAATTCTCCGAAAAGGTGCTGGGAAACAAAGCGAAGAATTGCAGCATTTGGACGAGAAGCTTGTTTATTGCACAAGCAAGTTAATCTGCTGTAAATACTAATAAATGTATGCTCTGCATTACCCTCTTTATAATGTACACTCATCGGTTGCTTTGGTTCACAGAAATTTATTCTGTTAGAAAGAATTTCTATTGTCAGTCGTGCTTTCTTTTCTTACAAGTGAGCCAATCTGCACTTTTTCTCTGAAAGAAGTGTTATTTGTGTTGGCATTTGATTCCTTTTATATTGGAAATGTAAAGTGGATCTTAAATGTAGATTTTTTTTAACAAAAAAAAAAAAAAAAGGGGGGAAATCGTGTGGCTGTGAGGGGGCGAGTTGGGAGGCCATGGAAAGATCCTTTTTGTGTAAGTTGTTTTCATAGTTATCATAATCACTAATTTTAATGAAGCATTTCCAATTATATGTTTAGATATGTTCTGGGCATATGTATGGAAAAGAATTAAATACAGTCCTTGAAAACTCTTGGATTTTAAATTGGATAAAAGCATAGGAACAACGAGTAACGCAAAATAAAATACTAGAGAAAATCTTATGAGATTTAGATTTGTACAGTTTATCAAGACAAGTTCCTGCGATTAGAAGTTTAATGGGTAAACGTACAGGGTAAGCATAAAATCTTTTTCTCATTTCAGGGCTACATAACAGAAGAACTGTGCTAAAAATGTATACGGTGTAGGACTTTTTGTAAATTCTATCCCTGATGAAAAAGTATTTGTTTCTTAAATCTCAACAGTGTATTCTCTACATGTTATACACCATTTTTCCTTGGAGACTGTCTAGATGGTCATTGATTTCTTTTCTCCATTAGCTGTCTTTAAACTGTGCTTGTTAGCTCTCTGATGATTCTTACATATGGTGGATTTCGTCTGTACTCTCTTCAAGTTTCACTGAACTGTAATTGCCTATTCTGTACCATAACACCGCTAAACACAGTGGTCTTTCTCTTAACGATGCCGTTTTGATAGTGATGATTACAGAATTGACAGCGTTGTATCGATTGTAGCGTTATCAGGATCGTTTACAGATTGTGCAACTGTACAATGAAGAAAGAGCATGCATTTACTTTCATTATGATAGAAGGTCAGAGCTTTTACCTAGCTTAGTTTCTGTTATAATTTTCCTTTTATCAGAAGAAGATCTTATGCCCACTAGGTATATGTAAAATCAACTGACCGGCCTGAACCAAAAATACCAAAAACCTGATATGTCCCTTTCAGTAATTCCAGAATATAACTTCCGGCTAACAGATCAACAGATTAATGTTGATAGCTTATTTAGAGTTTGTATGTACATGGTTGAGTGGAAGAGAAGCCATGGAAAATAAGTCAATAAATAAATCTTTGAGCAGGAGATAAGTTTATACCAGTTTTAGGATGTGTGGTTACTTCGGAATATATGACGTCAGCAGTATATCGTAGAATCATTAAGATGTCCGCTGGTAGGTACCCTGGCTTGTGCAGAAAGGGTGGGGCAAAGCTTAATGTTTCAGCCTGATTAACAATGTCGCACTCTTGCAAGCTAAAAGTATTTGCACCATAATGAAACCTCGGTCGGTGTAACGAGTAAGTTTTAGGAGTATTCATTAGCAGAACGTTAATGTTCTACCTTCTACTACAATATTGGGGTTTTGTACCCAGTAGTAAAGAATACAACTTAGTGGACCAGTCATTAACACTCAAACCTTGACTGAAAATCGTTAAAGTAAAATACACATGTTAATTAAGATTCATCAATCAATGTCACAATTCGTTACAATATAATATCTCCATTAAACACAAATATTTGTAATTTCGAAGTATCGTATAAATCCAATTGCAATGTTGCCTGCCATCTAGTTTCTGAATTTCACTGCATACGGCACAAACCTTGAAAACAAAACACACTTACCTATCCAATACTAATGTGCACAGATGGATAACACATTGCAACAAAAACAAATCTTTGTAATCATTGCGCCCTAAAGTTCATTGTGCAGCTAATTGAACCTAAGACACCATAATTAACACGTAAACAAACTAACCTAGCATATAAATATCTGATACCCTAGTATATTTTAAGGTAGATAACAACATAGATAATTATATCCGGTATTCGGTAACACAATAAATAACAACATAAACTATAACGTAATAATCATTAACATAGTCCTAATAATCATTAACATAGTCTATAACACACCGTACTAGGCTCTGCCTGGTAATTCTATCACATTGGGCACCCTACTTTCTGATCCTAATCTAACCTAACCTTATTAAGCCTAATGTCGCCGGTAAGATACCTGCTACCCATATGAAACCTTAAATACAATTTCAAAATCAACATCAACTGATTAGTAGGTATACGTATTTAATTAAAGCTATTTAGATCATTTAATACTTGTGAATAATGATTCTTGAATTGTACTTATTTCGATTTAACGGTCATTGTGGCGCTGCGAGAAGTACTGTAACATGTATATAAGTATAATAATAAAATGGTACTTTCATCTTTTTATTTCTTTTTAAATGTTGTAGGAACCATTCATTGATATTTCCGTGGGAGGAGAGAAACTACCTGGTGGAACCCCAGGCAATCTTATGGTATGGGCTGTTACAGCTCATGGACGGGTGAGTACTGATAAGGTAAAGTGTAAATTAATTAATGTTTTTCTTGACTACCTCTTGCTGAGTTTCGTTATAAAGCAGAGATAAGTTATAAAAGCAAGCAGCGAATAGAGTTCGGAGGTTAGTTCTCAACAAATGTGTGTTGTTTTTTATTGTAGAGCACTCCTTCCCATTGTTAGCTGATATCTGTTCAAAGTAGTGATAGTATAAATATAAACTTAAGATTATTTTTTTATGTGGTTCATTGAAAATAATAGTCTGGGCGGGGAGAAACTTTTGGGTGTGATATCACCTACAGTTTCAGTAGAAATCAGTCTTTTATTTCATAGCGGTCAGTAGTCTTGTTATTTGAAAGCATACGTACAGTCACACACATTAAAAATTAATCTTTTGTTCTTTGGGAACTGTAGCTAGTCCTGTCTAAAGAGAAAGTATTTGTATGGATGGTTAATGAAAGTTAATAAATTCGTGTATGTTTTTCCGTAAAATTTTAAAACGCGTTAGAAAGAAGAAGAAGAAAATAAATGTGAGAAGTTCGGAAGTGCAGTACGAGACACAATAAATGATCACATTCTTTCAAAAATATCAAATTCTAAGTCCAAAAAGAAAATATATTTGGTAATAATGTATTGGTGTAAGTGTCCAGACAAACCAGAAATATACCAATCGGACGTAGCTCAGTGGTAGAGCGTTATCTTCGCATTCGGGAAGTCCTTGATTCAACAATCCCAGGGGCTGACCATCCTGAGTTTTTCAGGTGTTTTCGCACCAGGCAAATGTCGAGATGGTATCTTCAAATTAGGCCCTGGCCGACTCCTTTCCCTTACCCTATCCCGGCCTGAGCCTTAGATACCTAAAGGCCACAAAATAAATTCAAACAAGAAATATAAGTGCTGTTTCCTGTCTGTTGAGCTAGAAGATCTTTCAACCGTCCGAGGCTTTTCGTTCAATGTTGTAGGAAAAAAAAATATCTTAAGTATAAATGAATGAAAACCTGACTTCGTGCATTATTAACTTAAATTTCTGTCTTTTGAGTAGTTGCAAAGTTAGCTATTCTGAGAAATTGTACCCGTCACAGTAAAGAACACGAATTGCTTCACGGCTCTTCAGTCTGACGTTAAAGCAAGTCTCGTATGGTATGGTAAAGTATATTATAGTAGAAATTCATCATAGAGTCTTGGATAATCAAGTTCTTCTGCAAAATACGATTAACGTACCCTTTCTTTAGCATAATTTTTACACATGGAACTTGGAAGAAAATTAGAATGCAAGAATCCACGTTAGATCTGTTCACTGATCAGGATAGGTGGTTAGCCTCGGTTGACCAAGTCCTGCTGGAGACGTAGGTTATAAGTTTCTGTTTCAGCGGTAGTGGAATTTAGGCGCTGTCCCCGAAGAAGAAAGGAATATCTTTTTGGTATGGTTAGGTGGTTGCTTTTAATTGAGCGGAAGTGGCGAGGAAATTGTTTCGTGAGATTGATGTCTTAGTCAAGGAATGTAGCTTTGTTGTT
>JAGDQP010072676.1:0-10479 GCA_022664845.1 Lepisma saccharinum | reverse complement strand
CCCCTGAGGCTTGACAGACCGAGTTCCACACGAAATAAATAACCACATTCTTTCAAAGAAAATTTGTCTAAGGCCTAACTATAGAAGCATTAAATTCTTAACTTCTGTCTTTATGAAACAAGATTCAAACGCTCATGTCATTATTACTTAATACCTTACAGAGGCCTACAAAGGCTGGAGGAAGTGAAAAGGGATGTTAACTCATGCTCTCATTTCTTTGAATTGTCATACACCTCTTAAATGAACACATGTGCATTTCTGAAGTCGGGGTCTACAATTAATCGCTGGACTCAAAAACACGCGTTAGTGTACAGCACCGGGTTTGAAAATTTACGTACACCATAGGAATTTACACTATTACAGCCCAACGTAAAAAAAAAAAAAAAAAAAAGTTAGATAAATTTTGTGTGGGCTGTTTTATTAACTACTGACTTCAACACGTCCTGATTATACGAGAGAAACACCCTTTATAATCCGCCATCATCATCCATGGCCCAAGCAGGATTCCAACCCGCAAGCTCGTGGAAGGCAGTCCGATGCTCTAGTCCGCAGGACTATGTATAAGATTCGCAAATCTGGCATATAGGTGAATATACCACGGAAATAGTATACGGGTATTTCAAAACATCGACCTATCAGTGCTGCTTTTCAAAATTCTACTTGCAAAAAATCTAGGTCAAATATTTACACAGCACACAGAATCTATTTGGTTGATCTCTTCCTCGTGCTGTCTTACATATTATTTTATCTACTATCTTCGACTGAGTACCATGTTAAATACCAACGAAACACTGTTGTGTTCGAAACTTTGGCCTAAAACTTAAGGCAAGCACATAACATACTGACGAGGAAGTAACATCGTGCAAATTTCAGAAAGGAGGCATTTAATTCTTCCTTGCTTTTCAGCCAAACAAGTTATATACTTGCTTATGATGATTTCGGCAGGATATATATATATATATATATAAGGTTTTTTTCTGGCGTATTTAAAGTGAACTTCCTGAGAAAGCACTCTTTAAAATAAATAAATCAATAAATGCTCCAATACCTTTCTTACCCACAGAACTTCACATACTGAACATGGATTACGTAATGATTTAAAATTTCTAAGCCTGACTTGCTTGCTACAGAATCTGAACGGCGAGAGAGTGTTTCTCTGCCCATAGGCACAGTAATAATAAAAATAATAATCTAGCTCGCTGTAAGAAACTTCATGTTACTGTTAGGGTGATGTAATGCCCACGCCGCTACCGACAGCCAGTTTGGAATGTCTTCGTCGCCTTGGCAGAAATTCCAATCAGCAGCGCCCAGGTCAATCTGGAATCTTATTTCTCTCCCCTGGATGCTCTGCAACCCAATATAGCCCACAAGCGTTGCTCGTGGAGTAATGCTAGGATACGTTCGCTGTCTCTATGTGTCATGCGTCACAGAAATATATTTATTTGTGGAGTTTTCTTCACTTAATCTATTCTTAAAGATGTCAAGAAACGTTAGTGACTGATGACTAAAAAGCTTCTTCTTGACTCTCGAGGGGAAGGATTCGCGAAATCTTCGTATTTCAGCAGCGCGAATAAATATCATGTGAATTAACCACATCTTATTTCATTGTTACTTTATTCTGAAACTTGAATATAGATCTGTGCCAATTTTCTGTCCCACGACTCTCATCTTAGGACGAGAACTAGTTTTATTATTATTGATGTTTACAAAATTATCTTTTATTACGTTTTTCGTTTTACTGATCCTTGAATCAATCAAATACGTAAGGAATTTAATTTTAGAAATCAATCAAGGTAGGTAGTAGTTACGGAAATATTAATAAACCTGCAAAATACTAAACCTTGTCACGACATGGCTTTCGGCCAAGAAATTTAATGATCTGCGAAGTACGCACTTATGTTACAAAATTTGTCGCCTGAAACAATAAGCTTTTAGAAGTCTACTACTTTCTTTCAGACTCTTCCATTAAAAAAAACCTACTAAAAAACAACAGGAAAAGCTGTTTCCATTTTCCTTATAAAACAAGAGAATTGGTATGTATTTTTTTTTTTATAACACGCCAATTTTACGTAATTTTCTAAAATTCGTATTTCGATTTGATTATTTCAACTTGTTAAAAAGGATGAAAATACCGTTTTCGAAATACTGTGTTACGTGAGAATTTTCCACTAAGGAATTACAAATATTTCGAGTTGGCTTCAATTTTGGAAGGTTCTGGATTCGAGTCCAGTAATCTTCCATCCGGAGTATGGTTTATTCCCGATTTTTCCTCGCACCACACTAAGCTAATGTCCGGACAGAGCCTTGAAACTTGAACCTGACTGACTACCTTCCAACATCCTTCTCCCTAGCCCGGTCTGAACCAAAATAACATAAATAACACTTTAATTAATAAACAATATTTCGACATGTTTTTATGAACTTTCAGACATTCTTGTATGTGCTCTTAGTAATGTTTTAATTAATACATTTTTACCTTCAGTTTTAATGTTATGAAATGCACACGAAAACATATATATAGTAAAGTGCAGAACTACAAACCAGAATGGGAAAACTGAGTAATGAGAATTCGAAACTAGGCCTTAAAATGAATTTAAGTAAAACAAAAGTAATGCACAATCAACATGCTGCAAAGAGGGAAATAAAGATTAGCGGAGAGACAATAGGCATAGCTGATGAGTATGTTTACCTAGGCCAGCTCAAAACATCGAATGTCAAGTTGACTGATGAAATAAATAGAAGATATAAAATGGCGTGGAGTTCGTTTGGAAGACTACACTTTATTTTCAAAAGTAAACTACCAATGTGACTGAAGCGTAAAGTTTATAATCAATGCGTCTTACCCGTTATGATGTGCGGCTTTGAAACCTGGACACTGAATGCGAAAAAAGACTCAAAGATTGAGTCACACAAAGAGCAATGGAGAGATGCACGCTAGGAATAACCAGGACGGACAGGAAGACAAGGGAACGGATTCGTGCACAAACAAAGCTAGAGGATGTAATCAAGACTGCGAAGAAGAAGTGGAAATGGGCCGGTCACATAGCTGGACGAACAGATGGAAGGTGGACAAATATACTACACTGGATTCCTAGGGAAAAGAAACGACTGAAACGACGCCCAAATTCAAGATGGGTAGATGAAATCAAGCGTTTTTCAGGAGCTACATGGATGAGGATAGACCGAGCAGCAGACCGAGATATGTGGAAAGAAAAAGGGCAGACCTTCATCTAACAGTGGATAGAAAACGGCTGAATATGATAATGATATATATAGAATAATGGAAACGGTTTAGCCCGGAAGTCTAGTGCAATAAATAACATCATATTTCTTAAGTAGAAAAAAAAAAAAAAATGAAGTCCAAACTTCTGAACAAGGAGATCTAAAAATTAAATATTTTGGTATGTAATACATCTTACACAGTCACTTTATTCGTAACAAATAACTTGACCACAACAATTCCAGATTCTTTTTACATTCCTTGCTGTTAGCTTAATTACAAAAATTTCAAATTTTGTTTTGAAAACTGTGTTGCTTTTACTTCTAGTGCCAGCCCTCCCCCCAGGTGGGAACAAGTGCTTTGTAGCTCAGACATTTTTTTTTTTTTTAGTTATTGTGAAGGCCTTTAGAAGACATATTGAGCGCTGAAATATGATTTCTTACACAATAATACATTTAACGTTAATGACGTGCACTCTGTAACAAGTTCTGGACATAGAGCTTCATAAATACGACTTCCAATAATGCACTCAGAAATCTACTATACCACCAATGCTAAAGATAACAACATGGAAAAAATACTATGTTAGCCATGCGTAAATAATAATACGATAATAAAAGGAACAGTCGCTTAATGAAGTATAGTCCCCTTTTCCTTCTATTCTGTAACGCAATTTCTATTCCACGGAAGCTCTTGAATAGTTCTGACTGAGCACACGCCGGCCGGCTCTTGAGGCCTCTTGTCAACAGCAATTGTGTCGGTCAAACAAACAGGCGTAGGAAAGAAAAGCAAGACAGATAGCATATAACTGAAGGCTCCACTGGATGGTTGGATGGTATTGATTTTTCTTGTTAACCTGCACTGGGTCCCAGTTCGCGCTCGTCAACAAATTGCCAAGCAAGCGCTTTCAGTCCCTTCTCACTACGACAGGAGCAAAAACTCCCAGTGCATCGTCTCCACAAACACCTGGCTCGCATCGCGTAGCAGCTAAGTCAATGTAGATCTTACCCAGTAATGCAATTAAGCTATTCAAGTTATGTGTAATTGAAGACCATAATTCCAAAACTCGCTTAGTCCGTTTTCAAACATTTTCATAATAAACTGTTGAGTTCTCATATATTACACACAAATTCAAAATTTATACCACGGCACAAAAACAAGTTTTCGAATCACCGGCAGTTCTAAAGTAAAAACGACTCCCTGTAGTATCGAAACTAATTCATACACATTTTTGCACTGGCAAACCAGGGTAGTGTTTCTAAGTAAGCTTCGTACTTAAAATAATAATAAAATAAGGTTGTATTACTGCTCTACAGATTTACAACAGAAGTTTAAAACAGTAGAAGTCGAAAGAGTTCAGAGTTCACAAATCTCACTGAAGACAATGCAATAGAAAGTGCAGAGGAAATACGCTAATATGCACCTCAAGTCATGTGTATCGCGGCTTGACGACAACTTCAGACCTTATTAAATTATTCAAACGCTATTTTAGATTTTAAAGTTGAGCAGAGAGATAAAAAACTGGAAACCTAAACTGCAGTATATACTACACGTAATTAACTTGCGAACCTCGGTAGCCATGTAGACTGGGGCGCAGGGGCGTCCTTCATGAGGTCGCGGGTTCGAATTCCGCCTGAGGCATGGAAGCTGGTGCACTTCAACTGCATTGTATCAGACGGGCCGAAGTCTATGATTTCTAAAATGCCCATACAAAATAAGGTTCCGCGGATGTTTTTTCTTACATAAATAGCTTCTAACCAACATCCATCGCATTTCTAAGAAGTCTCCTTGATATGCCTACTCAACTGTATAAGAGAAATCTTGTCATCTCGCCCCCACTCACAAACCAAAGCGTGACATGAATACTTACTTGAAATACTGTCTTCTTTAAGGTTAATATAAAGCAACTATCTCCAACAAAAGATGACAGTACTATCTCCGCATATGTCTAATGTATTTTTATCGTTCCACGAATTTCAATGCTGCTCCTACAAATTCGAGCCTAGAGAGCTCATAATTATTTGATGAGTTCAAAAATGCCGATTTTTAATTTTCTTTTTTGTTCATTGTTGAAAGAGTCATTGTTATAGGTTTTGATATTAACAACAATCAAGCGATTTTAACAATGAAGAAAAAATCCGCATCGTTCGAACTCTTGAATTGGTTATTATGAACTTTCTTCCCTGAAAGTTTGAACTCTCTAGGTTTGAATTTGTAGGAGCAGCACTGAAATTTCGTGCAACGATAAAAATACAATAAGACATATACGGAGACAGTGCTGCCATCTTTTGTTGGACATCGTTGCTTTACATTAACCTTAATGCTTCAGAATTAACCAAGATGATCGCGCAGTCTGGGGGATCAGCCTAGGATCGAACACATTTGGGGGATTCGAATCCCATCTGGGAAATTATTGTCTGTGGTTTATTACATTTCCGACAGCTCGATTTTCAGATATTTTAAAATAACCCTTCTTTCTGAATGGAGTGCGTTTATTGATTACTGTTTGACAGAAATGTTCCTTAAACACTCGTACTGTATTTATTTGTTGATGAACCGGATAGGAAACGTCTCAATTTTACCGAAAAAAAATATGGAGAAGGCACCGTTCCGGCTTTAAGTACTACCATCCCAGTATTTGTCTAGTGAAACCGAGAAAACCCTACAAAAACTGCCGGTTCGAAGTCCGTGACCGTACACACCGGGCTGGATAAACACACTATAGTCTGATTAAGTCGTGTACATCTTACACGGTACATACAGCTCGTGAAGAAATACGGCAGGCAATTATTTCGGTTATAATAAATTACGGAATATCACATATAACTCTGTTCAGCAGAAGTGAAGATACAAGACAACATGGCGAAAACAAATTTGGTGGTAATATATCTCCAGAATTACGAGAATACATTAATATATTTACATTGTAAATAACAATGTGTCCTGCTTCACAGTGTATTCGAATGAATCTGTTTGAAGATAAATGAGCAACTGTTTGTTGTTACAAGTTAATGCACAAGAAAAAAAAAAAAGTCCAAGAAAAGACAGTAATTACTTGTTTCTTTTCTTTTCCAACTATTTTCTTTGTGTTGATGAATATAAACACTTTATTTTCTTTGTGTTGATGAATATAAACACTTTATTTTCATTGTGTTGATGAATATGAACACTTTATTACAGTTTCTTCTCGGATTGCCATCATGCCAACGCCCATTGTCGATGTAAACTCAGTTTCACAGAAAACTGTAGATTAGTGTACAAGTTGCACAACATGGTAATGTCTAACCACTTTTCGATCTACTTTTAAAATGGACGTTCCATATTTTGTATTTCCAACGCATATTAACTGATGTTGCCTGATAGAAAGAAGTATTTATTATTTATAGCAGTCAGCTATCGAGTGGACGTAGCTCAGCGGTAGAACCTTGGCTTCGCATTCGGGAGGTCCTGTCTGTGTTTAATCCCTGCAGCCGACCATCCTGACTGAGGTTTTTCAGGTTTTTTTTTGTTTTTGTTTTTTTGTCATCCTAGGTAAATGCTGAGATGGCTTAGGTCGACCCCTTTCTGTCAGAGCTGAAACCGAGTCACTTTGGCGATTTGGCCTGACCCGGTCCAAACCTTGACCGAATGACCCGGTCTGGGAAATTAACTGGAAACTTCTGCGTCGTATTTTTATGCTTTGGGGTAACATCTCCGGTCCTGGTCACTAGTGAAAGGAATGCTGTTGAAACGCAAGGAATAATAACGATAATAAAAAAAACCTGCTTTGTTCTCCGGGCTACCGGGTCCGAAGCCCAAATTCGGTCCAAAACATGACCCTATTGACCCGTTTCAGCTCTGCCTTCCGCTTCCTTTTCCCTACCCTATCTCGGCCTGAACATTAGATGTCTGTAAGCCATAAAATAAATTCAAAAAACAGTGAACTACATTCCATTTTGGTAGGTAAATGTGTGTGTCGCTGAGATCATCGGTAGTTTTACTTTTGTATGTTATGTATACTGTATACGTGTGTTTTGATCGAACTGTTCTTCATAGAATTTATTGAATTTGAAATTATTGTTGCGGGAGGGATAGGGTAGAAGATTGAAGGTACCATCTCGTTTGGCTGATTAATGTGAGTTTCGGTAATGGCATTGCAACTGTTTTACTTATTTGTGTTTATAGTTTATACTCGTTTTTTATTTGATTACACATTTCTTGTGAAACATGTCCCATCTGTTTTTATAACTGAGTAGAAGAAGTTCGACATGAAAACTATAGCGAAATAATAAATAAATAAGATGAATAAAAGTGGCAATTTTCTGTGCGCAAGAATCTTTACATGATATTCGTAAAAGGTTGTTGAGTTACTTTTCGCACGGACGTGATAGGAATAAGCGCTACGTGTGTACTTAACGTTTAGAAACAGCAGCGTACGCACACCTTCCAAGCGAATGGACTGTTTTGGATCTTGATTGTTGAGTCACTTTCACTTGGAGCTCTGCGCGAGCAGTAGTGACGTAAGAGAAACGGAACATCCTCAAGCAACGATGACGAAAACAGAGCAAACGTCAAAGCTATGTAAAAGAGATTCACAGAAAGGGTGGTCAGATCAGTATTGCTCGCAGACACCACAGCGTCTGCGAAGCTTCCGAACAAACATGGAAAAGCACATTTTTTTAAAATACACTTCAGTATAACTGCACATGCACATCCCTACACGCGTGATAGCTACGCAACTGAGACTAGCATATTCTGTTAACACATGTGTCTTCTGTTATCAAATGCCAAATTTTAGAAAATCAAAGCATTAATCTATCTCTCATTGCCTTAAATCATTATTAAATCTGACACAGTATTATGTTCTCGTACAAGACCAATAACTGTCCAAATGTATGTACGGATAAACGAATGGGAACTCAAAACGTGTGTCCTTACACGGACGAGCTAAATTACAGGGCTTTGCCCCCTAGCACATCAGCAAACTAGCTCATTCCTTTTTTTAAATAACTGAAGCAAATAATTAGCTGTTCAAAAGGAACCATATTACGATTTAGTTTAACAAACTTCGATTTTTGCATTTAATTAATAGAAGTAAAAAAAAAGTAAGGTAGATGGGACTTCATAATGATTTATCGATCCCAAAAACTGGATTATGGTGAACGAATTGATCATCAATATATTTGTGGATAAAACGAGTTTTGACTTCATTACTTTTAAATCATGGAAGAGAAGATTTCACTATGTTCATTGATTGGAGATTCAACATCAACACTTCTACGTCATCTGTTCCTTTTCCTTCTGCTAACATCTAAAGCACAAGATATTTTGAACCCTAAGAATACTAGCAGACCTTTGTTCCTTAACATGAGATAACAGCCCGTCTGATAAACTGCATACACATACAGGAAAGGTCTCTCTCTCTCTTCCGCACGAGCGCGCGCACAGAGTGAAAGAATATGCACTTAGATATTCGCTATATTGCGAAAACAAAGAAGTTCTCATGATCGGTTTGAACTCGAGGGTATCTCTTCCGAAAACACTTAGATATTTCCCTATAATTCAAGCAGTGTTTGTCTTATCACAACCTCATTCATTTTATTTGAATTTGTTAGTTCTCTGAAAACAGAAAACGAAAACAAATTCCCAATACTCACTTGCATTTTTTAAAAAGATTCTTTGTTTTAAGCGATACATGATATGATTTTTAAAAAAAAATATCCCGTGAAAGAAACTAAGAAATCTAAGGACGAAAAATGTTTGTTTGGCCATCGACCCCAGCGTCTCACCCAAGATTTCCGTACATATTGCTGGAGAACTATATTCCACGGCAGGAAAGGATGGTTTCCTCTTCTATACGGTTTGGTGATGACTGCTTAGCCTGGCGCTTGGATGTACTTCCAAGCTGGAAGTAGGTCTGTTTCCATTAAGCATGCAGTACATGTAATATTTGTTGAATGCCATGAATACTCAACGTCTATAGGATGAGGCAAACTGCTAGAATACTGCATTTTTTACACGTTTCTAACCTGTCGAACAAAACCAGTGTTCGATTTGCCAAGGGGGATGCCGGGGATTTTTCCTGGTCCGTGAGGATTTCATCCCTAGTTGTTGATTCCGAATATCACCCCAACCTGGGATAAAATCTTTGTATTTCTACAAAAACAGGCACTATATTTAAACTTATTGGCAACCACTAGTCGTAAGATTCCCCCTCCCCATTTTTATTTTATAACAAATCGAACACTGATTTCAACTTTGAAAACTCTTTATATTTTAAACAATTTCACCTTTCACGTTGTTTCGACAACCTACCGGACTTCTTGAGAAATGTTATGATGTTAAAATTATAATTGAAGGGTCCAAGGAAAAAACGATGAGGGTCCAATTTTTCGTTTTTTGAAGATATGAATGCCATTGTTAACTCAGCCTTTTACGTTTGCTATGCCATGTGCAAACAGGAGAAAAATTATGACAGTTCTTCAATAAACATGCGACAGGTAAAGTGTTGAGTGTCATGGCTTTATTTTTCATATTCTGCAAAACTACCAATGGTGGACCCTCATCGTTTTTCGCCTGGACCCTTCTGCATGAGCGGCGATAACGTGACAGTTTTACTGCGCCTTCTAACGAGACCCATGCTTTTAAATGGACGTGTCTACAAGCGCGGTTTGACACATATATTTAAAAGCATGGATCCTGTTAAACGGTGCAGTTTACTTGCGGGAAAACCGCTGCGTAAAAGGGGTCTTATCGACAAATGAACAATCATATTTGCTGCCATATATGAACCTACATGACAAGTATATTATTTTCGTACTACTAAACTACAGAAGACGCGTTAACTTCATTTTCTAATTTAGGCTGTTGGTCCACTCACATCCTCAACTGTTTTCCATGCTGAAACGGTGATATTAACGGATTCCTTCGAGATAATTATTGGCTTTCTTTTAAGTTCTGCTACAGCTAATGTCAAGCCTTCAAACTTCCTTTCTAGGCCTACAAAATATCGGTATTGGTAAAACTGGAGCAAAGGAATTTAAACATTTAAGCTCTTTAAATAGTCTAGATTCGTCACAGCTTTTTTTTTTTTTTTTTTTTTTTTAACTTCTGGTATTGTCTCGGTTTTACGAGAATCATCAACAGTGTAAAAATAGTGGCACTAAGCCTTAAAATCTTTCTGGTTTTCATTTGCAGACCCATATTGTTTCTTTTTCGTTTGTACAGTTCACACTATTATATTGATCTTAATACAGTCTGTGAACATGATCGTTCTTTGA
>JAGDQP010072674.1:0-10480 GCA_022664845.1 Lepisma saccharinum | reverse complement strand
TAATAAAATGAGCGTCCCGAACCCGGGACTGTAGCGAGTTTATAGAAACTTGGCCTTCTTCTTCTTTGGTGCCCTCAGAGAAGTAGGTTACAATTCTGCAGCAGTCCGTTGCAACTGATATGCAGGAAGGAACGCGCACCAGTTCGTTGCAACTGATATGCCCAGGGATGTACCAGAGCAGTTGCAGTCGTGTGTACAGTGTATGAGTAGGTAAGAGTCGGCACCAGTTCGTTGAAACTGTTGTGACGAAGGATGTACCAGACCCGTTGCAGTCGTGTGTACAGGTTTGCAGTTCAAAGGGGACACACCAGTTCCGTTGCAAACATGTGTGTGTCAGGAAAGGAAGGATTCATACCAGTTCCGTTGCAAACATGTGTATGAAGGATTGCTCCAGCCCGTTGCAGCCTATAAGCAAGGAAAGTAGAGAGAGGTGACCACCCAGGCGATGAGTGATACTAGTAACCTCGGTGTTCCGATATTTATAGGTCTTTTTGGGAGTGGTCTCTAGGTTCCTCCTTCAGCTATGCTGGCTCCATCTGGCTGCGACACCAACTCCATCTATGATTGTTGACTGAAGTGTTCTTGTCGTCTGCTTTTGATGACGTGTCACTTTTACTATTTGCTGATGTTGCTTGTAGTACACATTGTTTACACTTCGAAGTACTGTAACTGTTTACTAGTTTGTTTATCTTGAGTGGCACGTGCTCTCAGGCAAGCGGTTCATTACAATATATATCAGATGTAAAATGGTGTGGAGCTCGTTTGGACTTTGGAGACTACATTTTATTTTCAAAAGCAAACTACCAATGTGTCGCAGGCCTAAAGTTTATAATCAATGTGTCTCACCTGTAAGGATGTACGGCTGTGAAACTTGGGCATTAAATCCGCAAACAACTCAAAGATTAAGAGTCACACAAAGAGCAATGGAGAGATGCATGCTAGGATTAACTAGGAGGGACAGAAAGACAGATTAATGGATTCGCGCACACAGGTGGAAGATATAATCAAGACTGCGAAGAAGCTGGAGATAAGCCGGTCACATAGCTAGACGAACAGATGGAAGATGGACGACAAATGTACTACATTGGATTCCCAGAGAAAAGAGACGACCAAGACGACGTCCAAATGCAAGATGGGTGGATTAAATCAAGCGTTTTCCAGGAGCTACATGGATGAGGATAGCAGCAGACCGATCTATATATGTTCAATAAATAAAATATCACCTTATATCATGCGCACGTAATCTTGATGCAAGCGACTTTCGTTTTTTATGTTAAATTTATCATTGCGAAATTGCTGTGTCCTACCTTACTAATAATCACAGAGAGCGATGCGACGTATACAGGAACAATGGTACTTTATCAAACTAATCTCGTTTTGTGAGCTTTCGTTGCTCTCTCAAGGAAACAACCTTGCACATATGTTGATCATAATAATTCTCAGTCACGGGCGCTCTCTTGTGATTTTCAGAGGGGTGCAAAACTAAAGTGACAGTTTTTCTGTGACTTACTAAAAGTTATCAACAGGAAAACCACGACAATATTTACTCAATTAAGAGAGCAAAAAGAACCATGTCATGAAGTATATTATACATACCTTAAAGTATACTGGAAGCTGATTGGGAATGCTTAGAAGAATATAATAATGTTAACGATTTCGTTAGTAAACTTAATGATATTATTTATGAAATATTTGTCAAATGTGTAACCTGTAAAAGAAACTCTGTCCCAAAGTATCCGTACTGGTTTACTAAACACATTATTTGGAAACTCCAGGTTAAAACAATTTATCATATAAAGTCTACATACAAAATTAAAAATTCAAAACCCTACTATCAGGTATTTGTTCGATTGCATAGGGAAGTCAAGAAAGACATAAAAATAACCTATAAGACCTTTATATCAAATTCTGAAAATAATATCAACTATGATCCAGGTCAACTGTGGAAATTTATTTTAAAAAAATCTTTCCCCAAATATAATTAAATTTGAAGTTCAGACTTCTGTGACAATGAAGAGATAGCTAATACGTTTGCGCAGTATTTCGAATCAGTATTTGCATTCTCTTCTGAACCGTTTAGTAATTTTGATAGTAATTCTAGGGGTTACGAGGAAATTGGAATATTGTCTGTTGACCAAATACATTTGAATGAAATAGAAAAGGCTATCAAGAATCTAAAATCCAAAACGACAGTTAGAACTGATGGCATATCCTTGTATATAGTGAAAGGATGTATTGATAAATTTAAGCATTTCCCATTGATTGCGTTCAACTTGGCACTAAAAACATGTACATTCCATAACAAATGAAGATCTGCTTTAGTTTGTCATATACCCAAAACAAATGACAGACGAGAAATTACCAACCACAGGCCTAAAGCAATCTTACCAATCTTTGAAAAAGTTTCTAAACAGATTTTATATCAACGAATTATTAATCATGTGAAGCCAGTTATCTCAACTAAACAACATGATATTGTTTCACGAACCTTGCAGTTGTTACAGATTTTATTGAAAATCCGTTGTCCGAAGGAAAGCAAGTCGATGCGATTTATATTGACTTTTAAAAGGCGTTTGATAGAGTTAATCGCAATATATTACTAGGTAAATTAAATCACTATTACTTCTCTCCATCTTTATTAGGTTCATTTGGTCTTATCTAACTAATCGCAGACAGTCTGTTCTATTTAATGAACACAAATCTGATGAAAATACAGCACTGTCAGGAGTCCGGCAAAACTCACATCTTCGATCGTTGTTATTCCTCTTGTTCATTAATGACCTACCGGAAATCCGGAATTCATACCGGATAATGAAAAATTACTATTTGCGGATGACCTCAAATATATGATAAAATTAATTCCATGGAGGATGCTATAAAACTACGGCATTGTTTAGACAACTTTACTAACTGGTGCGCTGTCAATCAACTTTCAGTCAATACGAAATTTTACCATTCAGTAGAAATAAAACGATTTATAGATTTAATTGTTAAATTCACAAGTATGCTTTAAGTAGGCCCGACGTAGTTAAAAATCTTGGTGTCACGTTTGAAATGAAATTAACTTTTAACAGCCACATAACAAATATTACAAATGAAGCTTTTAAAAATTCTAAGATTTGTAATAAAGATGGGAAGAAAATTTAACAACGTTTCTACGTTAGAAAACATGTACTATGCTTATGTTCATTAAACCAAAGGAAAATAATTCAAAATGGCTTAGACTGCACAGACTTATTATCATTAATACAGTTTCGTGTCCTGTCATTTCGTGAGCTGGTCTCTTCCACTGGAAAAAGGCAAGGACAATATAATGAAAAAGTCATCAACCTGGAGAATGTGTACAGCTATGGACAAAAGTATTGTCGCATGTCTATAACTGAATTTTCTTATTTAAAAAATAAGTATTTTGAAACGTCGTATAAATTTGTTGACTTACAGACACAATCTCATGACGCACGCTTGAGGAAAATATTGTCCCGATACGTCGCTAAACGAGGGCAACATTTGCTAAGTAATAATTAATCGTCAACAAAAAATGATAAAAACCAAAATTTATTAAAAGTCGAATAGTTCTTTATCGTGGAGAGTGATATTTGTGTAATACAAGGAGAACTATTAAATCTAATGTTAATTTTCGTTAATAGATACTACACACGGGAAGGACATCTTTGCGAATTTTGAAAATAATGTTTAACGACATACAACAATACATTTGTCCACAGCTATACTGCATGCAATGAAATATGTAGAACTTCCATCGAATTGGATATATGTGATACGTCTTCGTCTTCCAAAGCATTTAGAAGTATTGTAATAAAATGTCTGTAAATGAGCATTTTAAATATCGACACACTAATTGGGCTATAAAGCTTGTTGTGTAAACAATAAATAAATAAAATAAAAATTAATATAGAAGGATATATAATATTGAAAAGAATATATAGAAGGTACATATAAAAATATAAACATGCTACCGATACGCTAAATTGGCGACTGAAAACAGCTGCTCGGAAGCAATGCTGTTTAAGGAGTAATGCGCCTGCGCGAGAATGGCCCCGCCTTAATAGGACATTCTATGTTTAGACACTACTCAGATTAATGAGTATTTTCCTCTTATTCTTTAAGCGTTTTCAGATTATTCGTTCATTCTATACAGACAGAATTTTAATTTTATTTCATAAATATTTCTCACAGCAAATGCGCTCTTTGATCAAAAATTGGATGGGCGTATACTTCATCACTCTCAACATGATGGAAGAAAAAGTTCGGAACGTTTTGCTCCGTCGGAACGTTTGCTTGTAAGAAGTTGATTACGGAGAAAACGCACCTGTGAAACAGAATTAGTTCAAAATAGATGTATTGCATTTACATTTTATTTCTAAATGAAAGGTAAGAAACAGTCTGAGTCAAACTGAGACACATGGTCTTTCATCATATATGTAGACTGGATAAGCAAAGAGATACAAGGGACACTGACGAATAAAAAAAAAGTTCGAGGTAATCTTTTATATATAACCTGAAATATATGTAACACAAAATTATCATATTTTGTACATGGGCAGATTAGGGTACAAGGTTTCTTTGTACAAAATATGACAATTTCGTATCACATACATTTCGGGTAATATATAAAAGTTTACCTCGAACTTTTTTTTATTCGTCAATGCCACTTGTATCCCTTGGCTTCTGAAGCCGACGTAATAAAATGGATTATCTTCTTTAGTTAACGCTGAATGTTTACTTGTTTGATCTGTGTCTGTATGATTGTAGGTCTACTGACAAACTGTTTCGTGTTCTGAGCCTTGCTAGTTTCCATTCTACAAAATTAAAGAAATTGAAGTAGACATGTTCTGGTTTCTAACTTTTCTATCAAAACGTGTTATTTTGCCAAGTTTTCCTCTAGCGTTGTCACGAGTAGAATTTCCAGTCCATTTCCAACCGAGAAGTTGGTGGCAACTCAGCCGCAAAGCTCTGCACCACCCAACCGAGAACTTTAGAATCTCAGAAGCAAAAAGACAAAGAAATGTCGAAAACGAACAAGAAAGGGAGAAATGAAGAAAGAAACAAAAGAAGAAAAACATGATAGAATGACAAAAACCTGACATTTTGCCCGCGAAGTTATAACACAGAAGTCGAAAAACGGAAAGAATAAGTTGTCAGTATTTGGCAACTCTTGTTTCTGTGTCTACAATCTGGAATTACTATGACTTTAATGTTTAATTCATTTTTCTTGGCTTAACGCTGGTGGGTGTTCAACGTTTGGTTTATAATTGCACATGAAAATTTCATACGCAACAGTCCTCTTGACTAATGAATATAGCAATACATTTTATTCTATGGTTGTTTTATAGCCTTTCTTCTTGAAATATGTTTCTTCTTCTTTATGATTTTGTCCATCTGTCAGCATACATCTAAAGTTTCTGAGATTCATATAGTCAACTGAACGGTTATTTTATGCTTTCACAAATATGACAATATTTTATGGGCTCTAGCTCAAAAATATCGAACTTTTCGTAGGATCAACGCGGATCACATGCTTAGCAACCGAAAAACGAAAAGTTATAATAACCAATTCAAGATCAATCCAGGAAAACAAGGCCAGCGACAAACTGAAAGTAAATTCGCAAAAAGTTACACGATTAGACTCAAATGTTTTAAACGATAAGTACCAGAAACGCCTATTTGGAGAACAAGACGTGGGAGGACGGTTTTCACAATCATGACTGGAACAATAGACACACATGCTGAAGCACTTCAGGCCACTTCTTTGGCACTCACTTTTTTTGAAAGTAGTATTAAAGTTGCGTGAGCAATAGCGTAGATAGGAATTTCTCAAGAGAAGGGATATTTAGAAAATTATATCCTTGCCAGTTATTCAACCCAACACAACAATTAAAAAACATATTTTGGGGCTGGCTTCTCTCTCTAATTTTAGACCAGCACAATCATGCAGGAAAATATACATCAATAGATTATATTCTTGTAGTTTGCTTAGTTCAGTTATAATTCTAGTAAGTTTAGCCAGATTTCAAATTTCAAGTTAGATTTTATCAAGAACGAAAAGTTTCTAGACCAGTATTTATCTAATAGTCCGGTGGTTAAGAGCCAAAATTTTAGTCAACGTTGCATTTTATGATTAAAAGGTCCCAGTTTGCACACCTCTTCCTTGACTAACCGTGAATGATTTACGAAGGGGGGCCAACGAAAATTTCGTGGCGGAGGGGGAGGGTCAAAATGGTGACCGCGGCTACTTTTTCAAACGGCTCTACCTCCTCTATCCATTGTCCGATTTTAATTTTATTTTTTTTATTTGAAAGATCTGAGCTTGTACTAAAATTTAGTACTCTTTCTTATTTTACGTAAATATAACGGTAACTCGTATAAACATAAAAATATTAAAAAATATATTTTTCTTCCTTTCATTTTTATTATAACTTTTCAGAACCTCAAAATTCGCAATTTTGTCTCGAATAAAAGAGAAACATCATTTATTAAGCTTTAATTTGATACCGTTAATAAATCAGGATAATGTTCCCGAAACATTTACTTTTAGCTGGATGTTCTCGTTTTTCTGTTAATTGTCTTGATTAGGCCTAAATAATGCCCTTCGATGTCGTTGTTCGCATTCTAATGTGCAAAGTCAATTATGAAATCTGTTATATTATTATTAGTTAACCTTGCAATCAATTTACTAACAATTATATCAAATTGCTAACAACAATGTGTGGAAGGAAGTGTGAAGGTATAAAAATAGATGCTGAAACTTCGAATCGAAAGCAGCCAGTAATTACAATTTCTCAACTTCTAATTTTTAATGCAGTGAAGAGAGCAAGACGTAGCCAATCTTGAACAGGATCCTCACGACATGATCAAAAAAGGGAAATGTCACTGCCTACTTACGTTGCCTTTAAGATACATGGCCAAACCAGAAAACGAGACTCGGTGGATACGATGCATATTTTGGAACTTTCGATCTCGTATGATCGTTTAAGAGTTTTATCTACTAATGTAGCCAATAAAGTTTGTCGATTGTACGAAAGAGAGAACATTGTCTGCTCTGCTTCATTGAAGTTCAATGTTTTTACTACCGCCTGTTGTGACAACATTGACCACAATCCAACCTCATCGACGGCAATCGATTCATTCCATGGGACAGCCATTTCGATAATGCAGCATCCAGCTCATGAAGACGATGGAACTCCTCTCGTTCTTACAAATATTGATGCTGCCAAAGACATACCAAAGCCGAGGAAAGTTCATTCTCTTCCCACGAAGTTCACGAACATTCCACCAAGTTTGCTAACTTTAAATGGATTATCTTCTTTTGCACATGAGCAGCTTCTGATTCCTGCTATTTCAGAAGATGCACTTTCATTGGATATGCCTTGGAAAGATCAAGTCAAATCTGAATCTGGGGAGCATCTAAATTGGGCATCCTATCATGAATCATTTCAGCGGCTGCCAAATCGACCAACAACAAATTTGCAGTTTTACCATTGTTTGCAGAACCGTTTTATTCACCTGTTATGATGCTGCATTCGATGAGAATTGTGGAAGTTATTGTAAGACTCTGAATGAGAAACAAACACTAGTTCTTGTTCTCGACCAGTCATTCTATACTATATGTAAACAGATTCAGTACGCCCTTCCAAATAGTTCCCTAGGAGAAAAGAAGTTCCTACTAATGCTAGGTGGGCTGCACATTGAGAAAGCTGCCATGTGAGTTTTAGGCCATCTTTTGGAAGCCAGTGAGTAGGTGGAGATGTTGATCCAAGAAGAAATTGCAAGTAAAGGCAAAGCCGAATCCGCGCTTCGCGTTGTACATATCAAGAGGTCCCGTTACGCCCACGAAGTCACTGCTGCTGTTCTAACAGCTTTACAAAAGGAAGCATACATGGAAACTTCTGAAGGAGTGAACTCATCGGTTGACAAAATGTGGAAAGAACATAGCCGTGAAACACAGCCGCAGTTCCGATTCTGTGACACTATTTTGACACTGGAGTTGACTGTGCTCACATTTGTTAGAGCTATACGTGAAGCAAACTTTGATTTGTACGTGAAGTCTATTATGAACATAATTCCATGGTTCTTTGCATTGCACCACGTGCTCTCCGCTCGGTGGCTTACAGCTCAGTTTTGTGACCTACTCTGCCTTGATACCTTGCATCCCGACGTGATGGCAGCTTTCTTACGAGATGCCTTTGTTGCAAGGAAAAGTCAACGATCTATTTCAGCAATGGTTCTGGACCAAGCTCACGAGCAAATTAATGCCACGCTCAGAGGAGAGGAGGAATTATTGGACTGACAGAAAGCCCGGAAACATTACGGCGGTGTATTGTAGCATCCCCGGAAATATGCAAATACGTAGAAGACACTGAATTGGCTTTTAAATGCATAGATGACAATACAAAACATCACGAAGCATCCAAAACATTCACTGAAAATTTTCACAAACATGTTCAGTCGTTAAAAACGACTTTCGAAGATGCTGGTAATCCTTTTATGGAAACAACAGATCTTTACCGGGTTGATAACAAAGAAATAGTACAATCTAAAGGAGTTTCCATCCTACAAATGATGATGAAAAGTGCAGGGCAATCGCAGTTCACAAGATTTGTTGAAGAACGATTAAAGAATGAAGACAAGAAAGTTACTGACCCTTTGAAATGCAATAGGTTTCTCGTATACAAAAAGCAACAGAAGAGGCAAACACGTGTTGCGGAAAAGTGCACCAGCCTTAAAAATAATTGTATTATTTAGTTGCCTTTACATTTCATACCAAAATAGATCAGGCGACTTGGACGAATTCTTTAAGCATGAAAATGAGTTGTACCCTCCGTCACTTTTAGTAGGAGAGTC
This sequence comes from Lepisma saccharinum, assembly GCA_022664845.1. NCBI lineage: Eukaryota > Metazoa > Arthropoda > Insecta > Zygentoma > Lepismatidae > Lepisma > Lepisma saccharinum. The sequence continues at coordinate 1,618 of JAGDQP010072674.1, read as the reverse complement.
GATACATTTTAATCACAAATAAAATTTGCTTAATTGCCTTGAAGTACTCCAAAACGAAGATATTTTTCAAGAACCTACAGTAGGCATAAAGATTTTAGATGGAGCAGCTTTTATTCATATGATTCCTCGAGGAGCAGCCAAAATTTTTGAAGAATATATCGAAGATCATGTTGTTGAATACTTGAGGAAGCAGCTTGCAACAACGAAACGAATTGATGTGGTTTGGGATTAATATTTTCGTAACTCCTTAAAAGAAATGACAAGAGAATTCAGAGGAAGTAGTAGTAAATATCGTGTCTCACCGAATGCTCGAATTCCCAAGAACTTCTTTCAGTTTCTGCGATCAAATGACAATAAGCGACAGCTTTTTCACCTAACTAAATATAATTCAACATAACTTCATCTCATCAAATCGCATGCTTTATAATCTAAATTTGAATACATCAGTGATGGGTCATAATACATCAATGATGGGTCCTAACACTTTTGCGCTCACTTTGACGACAAATTTCTCTTCTAGAACTGCCAGCTCGTTCAGTCACAATTTTCGATGATATATTTATTCGCTTCAAAGTATAAAATATCATCTCTGGTGTAGATGTGGGTACGGGTTGTACAAAATCTGAAGCACTTTCAAAAAGTTCGGAAATCTAAAATGTTTCAATTGTAGTTTGAATAGAACATTTTACTTTTATTAGTTTCATTTTAGAAAGTCCCAATTAGTGTAGAATATTTTATATACAAAGAAAAATTAAAACTTTGGGAGTCTCTTGTGTTCAGTTTCTTCATCTTAAAAAAGACTAGCTAAAGTACCCGCCCCTCAGAGCGGGGTGAGTGAAATACGTTGGCAACATCACTTCGACCTTCACCACCACCACCACTACTACTACTAATAATAATAATATTAATACTACTACTTCTACTAATGCTACAACTACTAATACTACTGCCAAATAATACTACAATGTTTTAAAACATTGAATATAAATAGTTTTACTTATAACAATCAAAATTTAAATTTAAAAATTATAAGATATTTATTTATTTGTCATTCCATTGTTGTTAGGTTAGAATAACTAGGAGGGACAGGAAGACAAATTAATGGATTCGCGCACAAACAAATGTAGAAGATATAATCAAGATTGCGAAGAAGATGAAGTGGAGATGAGACGGTCACATACCTAGAAGAACAGATGGAAGATGGACGACGAATGAACAAATCGGACTCCCAGAGAAAGGAAACGATCGAGTCGACGTTCAAATGCAAGATGGATAGATGAAATCAAACGTTTTTCAGGAGCTACATGGATAAAGATAGCAGCAGACCGATATATATATATATATACGATAAATAAAATATAATCTTGTCTCATACTTGCGTAATTTTGATGCAAACTACTTTCGTTTTTTATGTTAAATTTATCATAGCGAAATTGCCGTCTCCTACCTAATCACAGAGAGCACTTTAATCAAACTAATCTCCTTTGGAAGCTGTCGTTGCTCTCTCATGGAAACAAGTAACAACCTTGCACAAATGTTGATCATAATACTTCCCAGTAGGAACAAGGACTGGAATAGCAGGTAGAGCAGAGCAGAAGTTATGACTTTCATCTCTCAC